>PVJA010005533.1:0-22632 GCA_004027025.1 Myocastor coypus
AAAAAAAAAAAAAAAAAAAAAAAAAAAAAAAAGGACATCAAAGATATGGACTTTTAGGGGCCCGGCAGGATGGCTCAGTGGCCTAAAGCGCCAGGTTGGGAAAGTTTGGGCGGCTTCAGGGACCACGGTTCGATCCCCGGCACCACACGCTGCGCCAGCCCTGCCCTCAGGGTGGGCTGAGCCGGCCATGAAAATGAGTGAATAAACAAAGGTTCTGAAACAAGAAAAAATAAATAAATAAAAATAATCTTTTAAAAAAATGTTAAAAAAACAAAACAAAACAAAGATATGGACTTTTCCCAGGACCCCCACCTGGTAAAAACAGGATTGGGGAGCCTTGCTTTGGTCAAGGCTAGTAGAGAGATTCCAGGCAGGTGTGCACAGAGTTTCCTTTCCATTCCCATTTTGCCACTCCATGAGGATATAAGCAAATTTCTAGGTAATTCTAGATTCTGGCAGAGTCCAGAACTATGTCAATTTTCCCCATAGCAATGATGAAGAGCCATTACAGAATGACTAGATCATGTCTAAATTTGGGTGTTTCCTTTGAGTGAAATTATAAAGCCGGAAAACATTTCTGAGGTGGATGCTTGCCTGTCTTCCCCACAGGGAGATGTGAGATTCAGACAGACTCATCCTACGGTACACATGAGCTGGCTGTTAGCTCAGAGAATGTTCACAGGGAGTATACAGGGCATCCACAACCTGTACCCAGAATCATACACATTTCAGAAGAAATCCTTTGTTTGCTGTGAATTTCAGGCCATTGTGCTACTGGGTTCTAGAGTACTGAGGACTCATTTTAGAGATGTTTTTTAGGTTCTTGTCATTCTGAATAAAGAACTGGTAAAGACAAGTGTAAAAGGTACTGTGATTTTACATTTATTTTAGAAGGGTTTTTTTTTTCCTTTATTTATTTAATACAGGGTCTCACTACACAGTTTAGACTCAGTGATCTTCCTGTCTCAGCCTCCCCAGTGCTGGGATTACAGGCATGGTATTACAGGCATGTACCACCATGCCTGGTTCTGGGACTGGCACAGCATGCGATACCAAAGGTCGGGCTTGGGTCCTTGCACTTGCCAGGCAGGCATTTAAACAGAAGAGCTATCTCCCTAGCCCTGATTTTATAGTTATTAAAGGCATTCACACATTCCTGCTACCTTAAAACCACTGCTGACACGTGCCTGCCTATCCCATTGGGAGATTTGCACCACTGGTGATCCAGAGGCAACTGGCAATGAGACATGAATTATGATCCTGTTGTGAATGTGTTGAAGGTAAACAAAACAAAACAAAACAAAAACAAGAGATAAGCTCTGCAGAGTGAGTGTGGTCAATGAAAGTAGGGAAAGAAGTATGCTTTGCAGTGTGAGTACAGACCATCTTGAAAAAGAGCACAGTAATCACAAGGTCAGCATCTTTTATACCTCCCACTCATCAGGATGATGTCAAATCTAGGCCTCGTAATCAAATGCCTACTTGATTTCTCTTGAGAAACATCAAAGATATCATTTTCTCATTTGTCTTAATGGATCTAATTAAGAACAGGAGTCTCAATATAGTGTCCAACAAAGCTGTAGTAAATTAGGAGTTCTTTCTGACTCAGTTTATCTACACTCAAAGCAGAACTGAAGTCTTGCCTTTTAAGGAGGACCCTTAGATTTTCCAGGGGTTTACAAGGGTAGCATTCTTCTAACAAAGGAGATTGTATGAGTTAGTGCTTACTGGAGAAACAGATTTAATGTGAGATATTTCATTATAAGAATTTATGGGTTTGGGAGGTGTCTCAGTGGTTTAAGCATCTTCCTGGCAAGCACAAGGTCCTGAGTTTGATTCCCCACTACCAAACAAATAAAAAAAAAATTAAATATATACAAAATTGGCTTACAGTGGCCACCTACAGAGTCAGGTATGGAAGACTGAGAGTACAAAAGATCTGTCTGCCCTATAGATACAACAGGCTGAGTCGAGGGCCTGGAGCTCACTGCAGTGTCTCATGCAAGTATGTATTAAGAGGACAAAGGGTCTCTGCTGGAAGGCTGAAGAGTCTTCACTGGAAGACAGAAGAAAACCTTAAGGTCAAGGTCAAGACTGGAGCTCCTCTAGAGAAACAGGAGTAATCCTTTCTTCTTCATTTCCCTTATGTCATTCAGCCTGAAGCAGTCCTAGGGTGGGTCTTCTACCTTTGGTAAATTCCCTCAGCCACACCCAGAACCTGCTGATCCAATTTAGTGGGGCATTTCTTATTCAAGTTGATACAACCAGTTAAGTTAACTATTACGAGGTGACCTAGACTTGCCACAGTTATTATGGGTACACTCTGCAGATCTTTCAGGTGGCTGCTGAAAGTCCTACTTCTGTGGGAATTTGAGTGACTGCTTCTCATGTAGTGTTTTTCTACCTTTCCACTATGTCCCTTGAGGAAAGACTGACTAGCTTAATAGTTCCTCATGAACTGGGTATAAGGTTAGGGCCTTGAGGGTCTACAAAGCTGTCCACTTTCCCTTTCAGGCATCTGATTTCCCAAGGAGGCTTTAGACATGTCTCTTTGGTATCCCTCAGAATGAATAAGGCTAAAGATTCTGTGACGGCCAAAGGCAGATAGACTGCCTCCAGGATTTGTGCAACTTCATACTTATGCTTTATAGATGGTTGTTTATTAGTTATACAGCTTCTTTTCTTTGGGCTGCTGCATGGGTATGTAGTACTACAAAGGCATATATATCTTGCTTAGTATCAATCCCTGACTCGTTATTATGGACATTAGTACATTATGAACAGAGATCCCTGGAAGAAAGGATTTGGCTTGAATGACCTGTTGTAAACTAACAATAACATAACCTGCCTTTCAGTGTTCTTGCACAAAGCTCCTTCCACCAGTGAGTCTCACCTCAGCGTCATGGAAGGGCAGATGAAAAAAGCAGAAGTAAAGAAGCTCTGCCTAGGGCTCCCCCTGACCTTAATTATGACTAAAGTTATAAGGAAGTTTGTTTGTTTGTTTGTTTGTTTGTTTTCCTTAGAGAAGCAATCACTGGGCTGAGGGTTGTAAGGAGAAGGTAGAAAGGACCTCCCAGAGTGGTTTTGTTCTTAATTAAGCAGGTGAGATAGATTCACATCCCCCTGAGACACAGATGGGTGTCTTAGATCAGACTCATCAAAACTGCCAAATTTTCCCCTTGGATGCCTCCCTGAAGTACCATAGGTTTAGAGCCTTTTTTTCAGAGAGAAAAAGAGAGCAATAAAATCCTGAACATAGGGTATTTTTCACCACTTTCCTTGCATATGCAAAAAGGATCTAACTGAAGAACAGTATCATAATTAATCTACCATGCTGTGTACATCTTCCAACATTTCCTAGTTCATACTGAATGCAAACAGGGTTAAGTGAGACCTACGAAAAGAGAGAGAATCCTAGGTCTCTGGTCCTTGGAGGGTGTTTCCTACAGAAGGTGTAGAGATAAGAAACTAAGAAGTGAAGAACAATAAACAAAGCTTAGGGTGGCTTGTAATCTGTTACTTAAGGATTTCAGAAAACTAGGATTTAAGAAGGTGTAACAACTTATCCTGACTGATGTCTCCACTATTAGTTGAGACATAAGTGTAACAGCTTAATCCTGAGTGATGTCTCCACCCTTACTTGAGACACTGGTGTAACAGCTGATCCTGAGTGATGTCTCCACCCTTACTTGAGACGTTGGTGATTATCCCCTCTCCTCCCTGTAAATCTTTTATTGTATGACCTAAATAAAAAGGAGATGCTTCTAGAGTTTGGGGCTCACTTCAAGAGAGGCAGATCTCAGTGAGACCTCTGAAGCTACATTCATCGGGTCTTCTCGTCATTTCTTTTGGCTCCGGATCACAACATACAACAGAAGGAAACCTGCTGAATTTTCAAAGTGTCTCTGTGAGCCTCAATTGTACCATCTAATAGATATCTCAGGCAAAGGGCCACAATTGCCTTCGTATTTATTTTTATCAGAACTCTCCATGTTCTCTGGATCACTATGACCCCTTACAACAAAAGATGAAGCCCCAGAGGGATCCAGCCAGTTATTTGAGAAACAGTATCCTTTACACTTACCCTAAAATCTTTCGTAATTACTTTAAGGCAATAGCAGTAGAAACTTCATTTTTAGCATTTAAGAGAAGAAAAATACTTCAAAAATTCTCAGGCTGTCATGCACATGTTACTAAATCACTTGAATTTCTGTTAGAAGAAATGAGAGGGAGTAACTCTATTTAGAAGAGAAGGGCCGGGGTCTCGAGAGATAGCTCCATGGCACAAGTGCCTGTCCAGCAAGTGCAAGGTTGTGAGTTTGAACTCCAGTCCTGCAAGAAAAAAAAAAAAAAAAAAAAAAAAAAAAAAAAAAAAAAAAAAAATATATATATATATATATATATATATATATATATATATATATATAGAAGAGAAGGTCTGGCTAGATATCTTGGGCTGGTAAGATAGCTCAGCAAACACAGTGTCTGCTTTGGCAAGCACAGGCATCTGGGCTCAATCTTCAGTCCCGCATGCTACACCAGCCCTACCCCAGGATGCGCTGAGTCAGTGACAATGTCCTGGCATGATGGCACACACCTATAATACTAGCACAGGGAATGACAGGAGGGTCACAATGAGTCCGATCTGTGTAGTGAGACCCTGTACCAAAAACAATAAATAAATAAAAAGGGAGGAGGCCTCTATTTTCCTTAAATGGTGGAGTCTGTAACTCTAATGTCTAAGGGCGAAATTTTCTGGTGTCCATGTCAGTTAATAATGAAAATGGACAAGTCCCTGCCCCACCTTTGGAGCAGCTTTCCTGATACTTGTGAAACCAGCTTCACTATAACATCAGGATGCCAAATGCAATAAAGTCATTGACACCTTCTTTGTGGCAAGCTGGATCATTGCCACACATTGGCTATTGTCTGGGGCTTTTATTTAAGAGGAAACTGAAACACCAAAACTAAATCATTTTTCCATAAATTTCAAAAAAACCCTGTAAGACCAAAGACTAGTCAGTGACATGGTCATCTTAAGAAGCCAGTAAAACACTGTTCAGCTGCTCACTTAATTTTTGCAGTTATATTTGAACCACCCAAAAAGTGATGTTCAGCTTCAGCCCCATGGCCCTGGCTATGCCTCCAGAGGGATGCATGGTATGTGCACAGCTCCTTATGCAAAGGCATCTGGGAGGTACCAGAGGGCTGATGGATGGCCTCTGGCAACCTTGTATTGTAGGAGGTGCAAGTTCTTTCTTCCCTCCTCTCTACACCCACCCAGTTAAGTGTAAAATCCTGAAATTCTGGGAAATTCCCAGACTGATTTGTGAAAGTATGGTGGAGGACATGCAAATATTGCCACACGACTTTTTAACTCCGAATCTTCTGTGAATTGGCATGGCTATCTTGACCTCTGGAAGACTCCTTTAACTTTACTCTTGTTTACTGTGTCCAGTAAACAAGCGTTGGAAATCCAGGACACCCTGACCAGATGCTTTACATTCAAGCTTGAATTGATCTTGTCCATGACCTTCCAAAGTGATTCAAGGTTGCCATTCTGGATACCATCCATGGATGACTGGCCAGTCCCACATGGTCACATTGGCAGCTCCAACTGATAAGAAGTGGCCCATGACCCCCAACCATCACCCTCAGAACCTGCCTGTTTCTCCAGTACACAGATAAGCTCATTTTTCAGTCAGGTATTAGAAAAGACTACAAAAGATAGCTTTTGCTCCATACAACTCATTTGATACTTTAGTAAAAACTGTTTTTTAGTATCCTATAATTGGAACTGGGAGAAAACCAGGGAAAGAAAGCAGAGATAAAAATGGTTCCCTTTGTTGTGGTCTCAAAATAGATCTTAAATCTTATTCTCTGGGCTCCAAGAAGAGCTCAATGACAATAAAGCTCACTTGCTGATGAGGTCCTTCTGCTACTGCTGTCAAAAGCCAGGCCATCAGAAGAGGGACTGCCTCAGAAGGCCTATAAGCCATGCCCTGACTACCAAGACAGCCACTACAAGTGAAACTGCATTCTTAGATGGCAACCTCAGAGATCAGACTCAGTTTCAAGATGGTCCAGTAGGACTGAAGGGCATTGGGCCTGCCTCCTCCTCTGGCCAGATCTTATCTCTACCTGTCATCTCCACTGAAGAGACCTGAGCAATTACAATTAAAGGAAAACATTGGCATAGGTCTCTTTGTCTTTCTCCAACCCTGACCTTTCTTACAGTCATTGTACCTCAATAGAAACAGACTTTACAAGACATCTTGTTGTAGCTGTACCTGAGATACATTGTTCATGTGTAAGACCTCAAAAGATATCTATAGTACTTGGAGTAGAAGGCTTTGTAGGAATGAATTTATCTGAGTTGAGGTGTTTCATAGTAGAAAGGATAAATAATGGAATTATAGACAAAAAATGAGAATGGTGATACTAGCAGCCTACAGGAATGAAGGCATAATTATTCTGTTTATGTTATTATTTGGCCTATGCATGTTTAACTGTTTCTTTGGGTTTTTTCTCCTCCAGATTTAGAGCTATCCATCTAACCAAGATAAAAATGCCTGGTGTTTATTGAGGGCTTTTAGATAGAACCTTAAAACCTCTGGAGAGTATCTCTGCCTACTGGTTCACAACTATGATCCCTTTCAGCCTAAAGAAGCCAGAGCAGTCATCACCCATGGTTCTTTCATAGAAGCTCAGGTTACTTCTTCAGAGGGGGGAATGTTGTAGGCAGCTGAATTAGATAAAAATATTATGGGCAGTCAGATAGAGCTAGACCCTCAAGGAGACAATATAGAAGATAAGGTGACTTTGCCACTTGGAAGAGACAGACCCTCACCACTGTGGGCCAGACCTTAAGACAAAAGAGGAAACTTCCTGGCCAATATTACAACTTGGGAGGTGGCACAAGAACCAGTGGGGCCACTGGAAATATTGCTTGTTCTCCTGCACCAAGTTTCGGAAAAACCTACCTACTCAAATTCTGTTGTTACCAACAGGAAACTTTTTCTTTAGCAAAATAGCAAAATAACATGTAGAACAATTGGGCGTAATGTAGCCAAAGAAAAGATTGGCTCTAGAGATTCACCAAAAGGAAAATTGGGGACTATTGCTAAATACCAGCCCTTAGAAGTAACTGAGGAATAAATGATTTGATTCCTGAATAAAACCAGTAGCATGGGGTTGAAGATTTAGATCAGTGACACGGGGCCTGCCTGGCAAGCACAAGGTCCTGAGTTCAATATCCAATATATGGAAAAGACCAAAAAGAATTTTTCAAGTGCTGGGGATGTAGCTCAGTGGTGCAGCACCAGCCTAGCAAGCACGAGGCCCAGAGTTTGATTCCTTGCGCCAAAAGAGAAAATAGAAAAACAAAAAAGACCTGGACAAAACCAGTGGGGAATGTAATGTGTTATAACTGTGGGAAATTACTAGGAGGGGCCTTGTGTCCTCATTAAAATGGCTTCTTGTTATCTACTCTGAAAATCAGTGTGGCTCTTGTTGTTTTTCTTTTTTTTGTTTTTGGTTTTTTTAGTGCTTGTTATTTTTCTGTTAGGCAAAGCCAGTAGAGACCTCTAGCTCTTTGAACATTGCTTCCTGGCTCAAGTACAGATCCTTGAGTCTGCTAGTGTTGTACACAGATGATGTGTTTCCACCCTAACCCTATCTTGTAACAGGCACTATCTGGGGCAAGTTCTGCTTATCGAAACCTCCTGGTCATGGACAGCTTGCAGCTGTGTTGACAAACCTTGCTATAAAAGACTGAGCTTGATTCTGCTTTGGGACTGGTTATTGCTCCCTGCGTGGAGTGCAGCTGGCCAGCTGCTGGACCAGCTAATAAAGGCTCAACAAATTCCAGTCTGCTCTGGTCTCAGTCTCTGTTTGACTCAAACTCAGTACCATCAGCTCCCCTGATTGCCTCGCAAACCTTGCTTCACCCTGGTGCAGAATAGAAGTAGAAATGATAAAACAAAACTTCAACTTATTTTTTTTTAATTAAAAGACATGCAGTTTAGAGCCAGGCATGGTGGCATACACCTGTAATCCCAGTACTCAGGAGGCTGGGTCAGGAGAATTGTCATGAGTTCAAGGCCATTCTGGAGTGCATCAATAAGTTTAGAATAACCTGAGCTGCATAATGAAACCCTGTCTCAAACAAAACAAAAATAAGAAACAAAAACCCCTGTAAGCATCAACTCACAAATTTACTCAAGGATACATTTTTTTTTTTCTCTCTAGGCTATTCAGTCCTAACCATAAGTCTTCAAAAATTATAATAGATTGGGCCTCTTATAAAATGGACTGTAACCTACAAGTGGCCAATGCTTTTCACTTGTAATTTGAGTTCAGGATTCCTATAAATGATCCACAAGCTGTACAGATTTCTTCTCCCCAAGTATACATCATGCCTGGACTAGACAATAAGACACCTCACCCTGCTCTCCTCTCTGAGCATAGACTTCTTTGACTCTGCTTCATATATTTTCCTGTGCCTCTCACTGGTGTGTCCTGAAATGCTTTTCTGTGACCAGGCCTAAAGCTACTCTGGGTGGGGTAAGTCACAGTCTCCGTCTCCTTTGGAAGGGGACCTCCTTGGGTCCTATCTGGGGACAGCCCCAATTATCAACCATGGACTCTGTGCTGGTTTTCAGCAGGCCTTTCCACAGATGCTTCCCTCTATTGGATATTCAACCCTCTGGGATCCCATGATGGGCTTTCTTGGCTCCTTCAAGTCTACTCAGAAATCACCTGCTCAAAGAGGCCCAAGGTTTCCATCCTAGAAGAATTGCAGGCCACTCTTTGGCACTGTCAACCTCCTTTGTCATCTTCTTGTTGAGATGTATCATCTCTTAATAGAACATAAAGTTTTCCAATGTGTTTTCAATTTTTTCTCCTTTCCCATGTTATGGCTTGTGTTTAGATGTCCTACTCAAAGCCTCATGTGGGCTTGGGTGCAGTTCTCTAGAATATGTGATTGACTCAGGATCCAGTGCTTCAGGAATGGGTGTGAGTGCAACACCCACCCTGGGGTGGTAGCATGCATACAATATAAGGGGGGGAGAGGCTTGTTCCCCGCTGCTCCTCCCCTTTTGCTCTTGTTGCTCTTGCTGTCTGCCACTGCCATGAGCTGTGGCCCTCTTCCATGTACTTCTCTGCCTTGGAGCCAGCCGAGTATGGACTAAAAACTCCACTGACTATGAGCTAAATAATCCTTTCCTTCCTTAATTCTGGGCATCAGGTATTTTGTCGCAGCAATGAGAGAAAAGAAACTGGGGCATCCCACAAGACTGAGCTCCACCAGTGTGGAGATGTATTGGATTTGCTTCTCACTGCTACATCTCCAGAACTTTCACCACCACTGGTTACATAACCGGAGCCTAGTGGTTATTCAGTGAGCGAAAATGTCTGCTCTTCAGAAAAGGCCCTTCACAGCCCAGAATGGAGGGTGTATGGCCGTTGGTCATTCTCTTCCAAAGCTCTTTTTAAGGTGCAGTGAAAATTTCCTCACTGGAAGCAAGGCTGTGGGTTCAGTCATTCTTGCTTCACAAGGCAGGCAGTTCCTCTCTGCTAATTAGCCATGGCAAAGACAGCTAAATTACAGTACTCATTGTAAAGTGTAGCAATTTGCTTAAAACTGGTTAATGTAAGTGTTCCAGAGTCAGAAGTTTAGAAAATTCCAGACTTCAGTCTTCTGGGAGTTCACAGGGAAAAAAAGGTTCTAAGTTTCTCTTAAGAAATCCTCTTCCTCTCTCTCTCTCTCTCTCTCTCTCTCTCTCTCTCTCTCTCTCTCTCTCTCTATCTATCTCTATCTCTCTTTGATTTTCTGACTGCTTTTGAGCATAAGAAATAGGAAATTAAGTTAGTCAAGATGAAAAATCAGTTTTAGTTCTTCCAGTGATACTGAAATTAGAGTCTGTCTAACACTAATATTAGGTAGAAACTTAAAATATTTAGCCTCAGTGGATTTATGTATCTGGCATTACACAGATTTTTTAGGTAACCAGAGAGGAGAAGAAGCCTTACTGTGTGTCCTGAGTCTGCATAGGCCTAGCATAGGAAGAAATTGGAAATGTCTCTATGCAGCTCCTTTATGAAAGTCAACTTGCAGAAGAGGATCACAGATGACTGCACAACTAGGTATAGATCCATAATCTCCTGTAACATCTTTACTAATTGGATATTTTATACCCTTGTTATGCTGGCCTGAAAGTTGAGGAAGAACAACCTATGTAGAGCAGGCAGGCAATAATACAGCCCCCTTCATGCCCTGTGAGAGGGCAAACTGTGTGAGTGGACTGCACATTGTTAGATGGTAGAGTGTGCTCAGATAAAATGACTATTTTTGAAAGAAAAAAAGAGATAGATACTAACAAAGAAGTTCAAGGAGGCTATATATACACCAGAACTATTGCTTCCCACAGCTTACTTGACATGGCTTAGTTAGAGTTTAAGGAAAGAGATCAGCCTCTAACGAAAGCAAACAGAAGAAAAGGGAAGTTACCATTACCAGCTGAGGTTACTAAGATCTTAAGGCCTTGGATTCTTCTTTTTTTTTTACTTCGGTACAGGTGTCACTACACAGATTGAACTAATAGTGATCCTTCTGTTTTCACCCTCCCCAAGGGTGGGCTTTTTAAAATTTTTTACTTTTTATTGTATTTAGTATAGGGTCTACATGGTCTCACTACACAGATCTGACTTTAGTGATCCTTAGGCACTGAATTCTATAAGCCTTCATAATACTAATACCTTTGAAATAGGAGCCATAACTTGTCTGTTCCTCTTAAATTAAATATCCAACTATATCACTTAACTCAGAAATAACGAAATAGTTAGTATAGGTGGCACACCCACCCTGCAGATGAAGGAACTGATGCCTGAGGTTGTACTCTAGAACTGCACTGAGCTTTAACTATTTCACTCTGAACTCCCTGTTAATAGTCCACTACTACTATGGACTATTGGACTATATATACAGCTACCTTCTCTTAGTTCAGTGAGAAGAAAGATTTGTACTAATGGTGTTTAGAAAAGATACCGTGTCTGCATCTTGTACTCTGAATAACTACTATGACGACAACAATATGCAATGTATTAATTATTGTAACTATCCTACTAACCTGTTTTGAAACTGTCTCATTGTTATTTTTTTCTCATTAAAATTAATAAAATTTAAAAAAAATTAAAAAGACACTATCCAAAGAAAGAAAGAAAGAAAGAAAGAAAGAAAGAAAGAAAGAAAACGATAGATCAGGGTGCATTATCTAGCAGATTGCTTCCCAACTTGATCAGATCCAACTAACCAGTCCAAATTGATTTATCATCAGATAGATCCAACATCTTACAGCAAAATCACAATATTCCTTTATTATGCTAAAGTCAAAGTCAGACATTACTAGCTACCCTATAGCATCTTGAATTCTTATTTAATTTTTTAATTAGTTCATGTTTGTACCTGTACATAATATATCTTAATTCTTCTTTTTTTTCCTCATTCCCCTCCTTTACTCCTTATACCATCTACCCTTACCCATTTGCAAATGTTTTATTCCATTTTTTCTCTTTTTAAAATTCAATTTCCCAGGGGCTGGAGAGATAGCTCAATAGAATAAGCACTTGCCTGGCAAGCACAAGGGCTTGAGTTCAATTCCTGGTTCCGCTAAATAAATAAATAAATAAATAAATAAATAAATAAATAAATTCCCATTTCTCTTCTTTCCTTTTTCCCTCCCCACTTCCTGTTGCCCTTCTATTTGAACATACTCTTCCTGCTTCCCAATACCTGTTCTCCATCTTGCTCCTTTTTTACCCTTTGGATTTCTCACACAAAAAGAACAACGTGCTATTTAAACTTGTGTTTCTAATTTGCTTCTCTTAAAATTATGGTCTCAAGAACCCTTCCTTTACCTAAAAGTGTCTCAAGTTTTTCCCTTATGGGAGAGTACTCTTTGAATATAAATACTTCATTTTCTTCATTCCTTCATGTTTTGATCGGCATGTGAGATGTTTCCGAGATTTAGTTATTATATCATTCTCCTACAAATTCGGGTACCCACATGTCACTGTGGCATGATGCTTTTAAACGCTTTCAGGAAGTTAGATGCAAGGGGGATATCTAGATTAGATGGAAACTCTAATTTTAGATTTTGAAGGAATCAATGTGAACAAATCCTGATTACACAGGAAATATCACAAAAAATTAACAACCAAGATCACACAATTAAAAACTTTTCGCTAAGACACCCCGCGGTGGGCCCCTTTCCCCTGAGCCACTTCCCATGCTCCAGGATGCACCAACCACAGCTGTGCTGCAACCTTGAATGCCTGCGCCTGGCTGATTATGCATATAGCTTTGTTTCAGCTTGCCTCAAGGACTTGATCCTCTGTGTGCAAAACACCCTGGTCCAGCTACGGACACTTGATGACTCCCCTTCCCCATGTCTACTTGCCCAGAACAGCCAGGCCCATCTAAGGGCACTTTATAACTGACCTTCCCCTATTCCTTGCTCTGTAGAGACCCTGCCTCCCCCGCCTTCGCTGCTGTTCAGGTACCCTGAGCAGCCTGGCACATGCTAGTTGCCTTCAATAAACGGCTCCTATCGTGCCAGCTAACATGAGTGTGGTCTTGAGCAGGCTTGAGGGCACCTTTTCTTCAGATGGTTTTCCTGTCACTTTTGTACACCAAAAGAAATTGAGCCAACAGAATGAAAAGTCAATCCACAGAATGGGAAAAAAAATTGTGTCAGCTATTCCTCAGACGGAAGACAAAAATCAAATAAAATACATCACTGGGCATTTCAGAAATCCAGAGTAAAATAACTCTGGTATTTTCACTGTAGATAGAATAGATATAATAAAAAATCAATGTGAAACAAATATTGATGAGGCTGTGGGGAAAAAGAGACCTTTCTTCTTTATTTGTGGAAGTGTAAGTTGGCACATTATAATTTTTTTTAGAATACTCAATATCCTATGTATAATGGAAAGAATAGATAAAAGGGAAGTATATTAAGAATAAAATAATATATATTCACCTATATAAGTAAGCAAGCACAGCTACCTTAGGAGACTGTGCTACCATCAGGTGCTTGCATATATGTGGAGAATCAACACATATAGAAATATAATGAGGGGCTCGGGAGATAGCTCCATGGCACAAGTGCCTACCTGGCAAGTACAAGGCCATGAGTTCAAACCCTGGTCCCACCAAAAAAAAAAAAAAAAAAAAAAAGAAATATAATGAGCAATGTTCACATAAGTAATACGAGTTTCTGAGATAGAAAAGAATTTTCGGTAGGGCTCTGAGGACAAAAGGTAACTTTGCCTCATTTATACAATAGCTATATTCTAAAAATGGAAGAAATATTATTTCCACTTTTTTTTTGTACACACATAAAGCATGTATGTATAAAGATGAGCACCAAGCAGTAATTTTGAATGTCAGGAAATAGACTATATACCACTGGAACTTCTGAAGTTTTTATTTTATTTTTATTTTGTATTTTAGGGGAGGGCCTACTAGGTGTTCAGGGTCTCACTACTAGATCAGACTTGTAATGATCCACCTGTTTACAACCTCCCAAGAGCTGGGATTACAGGTGTGCACCACCATGCCCAGTCTCAGTTGCCGTCTCAGCCCAACAACCTAGGGGCAGGGCTGACACAGCAACCTGGGCATCAAATCCCTGGATCCTGTACCTGTTTGCAGGTGCTGTAATCTGTTGAACTATTTGGCCAGCCCTCCTCTGAATTATTTTAATGACAAAATAAATGAATTCCTAAGGGAAAAGGAAGCAGAAAAAAAGCAACACAAAATTCAAAATG
Source organism: Myocastor coypus (assembly GCA_004027025.1). NCBI lineage: Eukaryota > Metazoa > Chordata > Mammalia > Rodentia > Myocastoridae > Myocastor > Myocastor coypus. Next base: position 13,837 of record PVJA010005533.1, read on the forward strand.
CTAATCATTTAGAACTACTATATTGAAAAAACTTAGAAAAATTTTAAGAGTTCAGACTATTTATTTCCTAAGTGCTATCCAGAGCCCTGTAAAATTATATCAAGAATTTCTTAACCTGTTCCTCATTTGTAAATATTCCATTAAAATAATCCTGACCAAGCAGGCACTCTTGAGAAACTCTCCTGAGACTGAGAATAGACACCCATGGAACACTACCTGCAGTACACACACACACACACACACACACACACACACGCACGCACGCACACACGCACGCACGCACACACGCACGCACATTCATTGCCCTTTGCTAGTGTGCAGACGCTGGATCCTGATTAGCCACTCCACTCAAGGTGTACTCATCCACCTCCAGAGTAAGTTGCCAGATGTAATTATAGACTCCAAGGTTGGAGTTTACCTTAATGTCTATTATTGTAATCCATCTTATTGGTGTCAAAAATTTTTTTAATTGGCCTAAAAAAGGAGTTGACAAATATAAGATATGCCTATGCACATAATTAAAAGGACACAGAGACATCTATTTTGTTCTTTGTCCTGGATACCCTCTAAGACAGGTATTTCTTTACCAAATATTATGTACGATGCAGTATCACTCTTAAGCCTCCCTGATAAGGGATGAGATCTTGTGACTACTTTTGGCCGAGGCTATGTGCACAAATGAGGCATGCGTCATTTCCCCTATGTAGCATGTCCTTCACCAACAGATGTGAGTTCTTTCACTTTTCTGCTATCTTCCTCCAGGCAAGAATGAGCCTCCAGATGGTGCTATCACAGGTGGTGTCACTGGCATCCTGGACCAAATGGATCAAAATCTCCACTAACTTTCACTGGACACAAAGCATGAACAAAATTAAAGCTGAACAAAAATGAATCCCTCGGAAACTGGGGACTGTCTAGCCCAGTCTCACCTAGATGATTATTTAATTCTATTTATTAAACTCCAGCTGGTTGCCTGGATGCTATCTTCCTACTTACAGCTTCACTGCACCTTGCCTATCTTTAGCATTTAAGCCACATCCTATGGCAAAATTATATTCCATTAAGAAATTGCCAATATGTTTGACTCTTACAAATAATCTTAAAGAAGTATGTTTTGTATTTATGAAGTAATTACTTTCTAGATTTTAAAAAGTCTCTTAATTCTTCTCACTTATCACTGGCTTATGATGAAGGAGGCACAAGAATGAAATAACAAGAGCTTACGAATGCATGATTGACTGTCTATAGAAATTTCCAGTAATTTTTCTCCACTAATTTTAAGACTAAATTTTTTTCTATCTCTCACCTTTGCTTGCCGCTATGTTGCCCCCATATTAAGCAGGCTCTTTCCTTTTGGTAGCAAGAGTTTCCACTCTTTATAGATTTGTGCCTTCAAAATTCTGTTTCAGTAGAAAAGAACATCAAACCCTTCAATTTGCCTGAAAAAAATCTGTATGACTCTGAGAGACTGCGGTTGTGATACACGATGTCTCTGAGTACTTTGCCCAAGAGGAAAGAGTGGTCTGATTCAGATGGCTGAGTCCTGGGCCAACCCTGACAGCAACAGTCAACTCAACCACTTTATTTGCCCTGAGATTGCGTAAAGGACGTTCCCCAGGAGGTGCTTTCACCATGAGAGGAGAAGAAATGCCAAGAAAGCAAAACCAATACATATCAAGCAGAAAATTCTATCTTATCATTTAAAATCTAGACATCCTTCAAACCAGAGAACTCATGGGTTTTCAAGTACAGGCATATTCAGGAACTGAGTTTGAAACCTTTCAGTGTTATATTATCTTTGCGATCCTGTATGAACTACTTCTTCTTTTTGAACCCATACATGTTCATCTATAAAATGGTATGGATGGTCAGACTTCTGGAAAGATGGTGGAACCATAAGCAACAAAAAAACCAACCTCTGAAAGATTTGGAATCCAGACTGAACAATAACACCTTGGGAAATAAAATGAAGAGAGATTGGATCCCCAGGACTCACAAAGGATCAGAAGGGAAAATTGGAGGCCACAGGGAAATTGAAAAGGCAGATCACAATGCAGTGAAAGGAGGGGATGAACTGCACTTTATCTCTGGTTTTTGACTCATAGCTTGAAAAAGGAGGATTGAATTTACAGAGACACAGTGAGAGCAGGGGGCTCCAGTGGGCTGCAGAGTGAAAATCACCAGTTGAACAGAGCAGTTGATACTGTTTAGTGCAACTGGTGAATGGCTCCAGTGCAAGTGACTGCTGTGGCCCTGAATAGAGCGTTTGGGTGGATATCATTTTAGGGAGAGTCCAATTGGACCCAGGACTGAGAGCAACCAAGGGTTTGCTTCACATTAGGGCTCCTGATGTGAAAAATCTATCATGACTGGATGAGGAACAACTTCAGATGTCCAATTTCAGAGAACCATGGCAAGACTAGCAAGAGATGTCCAGAGTGTTGCAGGGTGAATGACTTAGACAATCCCAAAACCAGGGTGCCAAGATTGTCACCCTGCCTTAATTATACTTCAGATGCAGTGGGATTATATAGTTCAGATTTATATTTTAGCCAAGGTGACACAGTTGTTATGATCACTTGATCGTCCTTGTATGCCAATATGTGGATTGGAGGTCATAAATGCTCTAGTCCAGTACAAAAGAATTAGGTGTTAACTCAAACAGGCAGAATACATTTTTCCTCATAAATGGAGAAGGCAGGATATTGGGACAGATTCAAAGGCCAAAAGTCAGGTAGGCCTGGAAGGAATCTCTAAAAGTAGTAACTTTCTAAAGAGTTCTCAATGATAGAAGAAACAAAGCTTACCTATCATAAAGAACTTATGAATTCTATGAAAAAAATAGAATTTAAAATAAGGAAGCACACCAGGTCTGAGGTGGCAGCCCCACTCCCAGGGCATGCTGAGAGGGTGATCGAGGCCGGGTGGGGTGGCACACACCTGTAATCCCAGCTCTTGGGAAGTTATAAACAGGTGGATCACTATGAGCCTGATCTTGTAGTGACACCCTGAACACCCTTTAGACCCTTTCCTAAAATACAAAAAATAAAATAAAATGAGCATACAGAAGCAAGATGTAACCCTTAATCCCCAACTCACTCAAAACAAATCCAGAGAGCAATGAGGTAGAAGAAATTAAAAAAAAAATAATAAGTCCCAGATGAATTCTATGAAATCGTGGCAGCAAAAATAATAAAACAAATCAATAAATGTCTTGAGAAAAATACAATAGATAGTTCAGGGAAATAGTGATAAAGAAGGAAATGATTAGTAAATCTAGTGTAGATAATAAGCTTTTTTTTTTTTTTTTTCTTTTTGAGACAGTCTTGCTATGCAGTTCAGGCTAGCCTTGAGCTCACTTTTGAAACCTAGGCTGGTCTCAAACTTAAACCAATTGTCCTGCCTCAGCCTCCCAAGTGCTGGGATTTTAGGCATGTGCCACCGTGCCTGGCTGATAATGAACTTTTAAAAAGAGAAAGTAGAAGGCTGGCCAGATAGCTCAGGAGACTAAAGTAGCTACTTAGGCAGAACTCAATGTTTCAATCCCTGGTGTGTGGTATGGGCCCCGCCCCTGAGGCATGCTAAGATGGCAATGGAGACTGGACATGGTGGCACATGGCTGTAATTCCAGCGCTTGGGAGGCTGAAAACATAAGTATCTCTATGAGTCCAATCTATGTAGAGAGATCTTGTAGACTTTATACTAAATACAGAAAGAGAGAGAGAGAGAGAGAGAGAGAAGAGAGAGAGAACAAAGACAGAGAGGGGGAAGAGAGAGAGAGGCTTAAAAAGATGTGGAAACTATGAATTTCTGACATAGAAAAGAATTGTCTTTCATAATACAAACTCAAGTAGAAATATAAGAAATTAAAAATTCTACTGGGGGCCGGCGAGATGGCTCAGCAGTCTGAAGTGCCTGCTTAGGAAGCTTAGGCAATCATAGAGACCAAGGTTTGATCCCCAGCACCACATGCTGTGCCAGCCCCACCCCCAGGGCAGGTTAAGCCAGCCATAATATAAATAAATAAAGTTTTAAAATTCTACTGAAATTATATGCACAGAGTAAACTAATGTGAAGGTAGAACATTAGATCTAGAAAATAGGATTCTGGTTGGCAATCATTAAATAAAAGTCCTCTTTAAAAAACAAGGAACCATGAACAATCAATCCAATAGCTGCTAGATGATTAACTTAAATAATAGTTCAATCAGAATTTAGCACAAAGGGCATAAGAGACCCATTCTCAAAAGTAATAGAAAGCTTTCCAATCAAAGAAAAGTAATTTGAGGTACAAATAAGTGAGGCATATGGAACTTTAAACAATCATGATCAGAAAAACTACTCTAAGGCATATAATTGTCAAGATTCTAGAAATTCAGCATGAGAAAGAACTGAATATTAAAAGCGTCAAAGAAAAGAACAAATTACCTATATCTGAAAACCAATCAGAACCATAGCAGACTTTTAGTTGCAAAAAACTTCGTCAAGGAGAGCTCAGAGTGAAGCATTTCAAGCCCTAAAAGAAAAGAACTTTCAACACAGAATGATGTAACCTGTAAAACTATTTTTCAAAATTGGTGGATACAGGATATGTCCATGACAACACCTGAAGAAAATCATAGCCCCAAACCAGCATATCAAAATTCTCTGAAAGATATTACAGAAAAACACAGTGAAGATAACAATTCCAAGAAATTCAATACAATGAATCCACTCAGAAAGGTAAGCAACTAGAGAAATAAAAACTTCCCCAAAATAGGAAATAAATATGGCAAGGATAAGTCAATACAGATCAGTTACAACCATCAATGTGAATGATCTCAACTTACCCAATAAAAGAAATAGATTGGCAGACTGTATCAAGAAACAAGGTCCAAAAGGTACTTTTTTGGTTATATAGTTATTGCTTTATCTAAGTCTTAACCATCCAGCAGAAAAGTCTAACCACAAGGTATAAAAAGTAAAGCCAGATTAATATGCTGAGCTGTAAAAGGCTCAAGTCAACAGCTTCTGACATTGCCAGTTCTGCTGATAACCCATTACTATTATGGAATATTGGACTATGCATACAACTACTTTCTCTTAGTTCAGCGACAAGAAATATTTGTTCTAATTGTGTTTAGAAAAGTTTTCATGTCTGTATCTTGTACTCTAAACAACTACTATAAAGACAACAATATGCATTGTAGTAGTTATTGTGGCTGTCCTACTAATGTGTTTTGAAACCGTCTGATTGTTATTTCTTCCTTATTAAAGTTGAAAGAAAAAAAAACAAGGTCCAACAATATGTTGCATATAGGAAACACATTTAACTAAAAACAACTCATAGACTAAAAGACAAAGAATGGAAAATAATACTCCATGAGACAGAAACACTGAAAATACATGGGTAGCTTTCTATTTTCAGACAAATTGGATTTCAAGACGAGTGATCAGAAGATACAAAGAAAGTCCTACACACTTGTTATGGAAATCAAGAGGAAGAGCTAACAATCATTCATATATATATATATATATATATATATATATATATATAATAAGATATATATATATATATATGCCAGCCTGATAGCTCAGCAGACTAAAGCACCTGCTTAGGCAGAGTGCATCAGCTAGGGTCCCATCCCTGGTGTGCTGTGCCAGCCTCATCCCTGGGGCAAGCTGAAACAGCAATCGAGAATGGATGTGGTGGTGGGTACCTATAATCCCAGTGCTTGGGAGGCTGAAAACAGGAGAATCACTATCAGTTTGATTTATGTAGTGATTCCCTGTAGACCTTGTCCTAAATGTAGAAAAAAAGAGAAATATCTATCTATCTATCTATCTATCTATCTATCTATCTATCTCTATCTATCTATCTATCTATCTATCTATCTATAGATAGATATCAGCACACTCAACTATATAAAACAAACTTTAGTGAATGCAAAAAATCAGGTAAATATGAATACAATTTTAATAGGTGGACACAATACCTGTCATAAATAGACATACCAACTAGACAAAAAATCAACAAGGAAATATAAGGACTGAACCAAATATTTGGAACAAATAAACTTACTGTTTTCTAGAGTGTACCTTTTCACAACAGAGTACACATTTTTCTCAGCAACACATGGGATATTCTCCAAAATAAACCACAAACTAGCTCATAGAACATACTTAAGTAAATTTAAAGGAACTGAAATTATCCTAGGCATGTTATCAGATCATAATGCAATGAAATTGAAAATCAATGTCAAAAGGAACCAGAAAAATTACAAAAAATCTAGAAATTAAATAACTCTCCTTTCGCAGATGAAATTAAAGTAGAAATTAGACACCTTCTACAGTTAAGTAATAATGACAATACAGCATACCATAACTCAGAAAGAAAGCAGTCCTACAAGGGACATTTATAGCGGTGAATTTCCATATCAGAAATATAGAAAAAGCTCAAACAAATAACCGAATGTATAACTTCATGCTTCATGCTTCTGGAAAAGAAGAGCAAGTCAAACTGAAAACTTATACGAAGGAAGAAATTCTAAAGATCTGAATAAAAAATAATGTGATTGAGACTAAGAAAGGAATAAAAAGAATCAATGAATTGAAGGGTTGGTTCATTCAAAAATAAAATACAATAGATGATCCATTAGCTAATCTTATCCAAAAAGATTTAATTTAATGTGTTGAGAAATGAAGAGGGATATATCACAAAAGGTGTTGCAGATATCCAGAAGATCATAAGTATCTACTAAGAGACTCAAACAACATTCTAAAAAGATATAAAACTCAGTATAAATGGATAGATTCCTAGATACATGTGAATTAGCAAGGCTGAATCAAGAAGATATAAAAATTCTAAAAATCTAATATCAGTCAACAAAACTGAAAATGTACATTGAAAACTAACAGCAAAGAAAAGTTTAGGTCTTGATGGATTTACTTCTGAGTTCTACTAGAACTTTAGAGATCTAATGCCCTTATTCCTCAAACCCTTTAGTGAAATTGAAAGGGCAGTGATACTACCAATCTCGTACATGCAAACCAGCATTGTTATATTGGACCAAAAGTAGTGAAGGATCCAACCAAGATGGAAAACAACAGGTCAATCTCTTCAAAAACTATAGATGCAAAAATCCTCAGCAAGATACTATTATGGTCTGTGTCTAGTTGTCCCCCAAAAGCCTCATGGAATCACTACCAATACAGGGATTGCCAGTGTGAGTGTTGCTGGGTTTATGGGTATCAGTACTATACCACTCCAGGGCAGATAGCCTTGATACAGTGTAAGGAAGGGAGAGAGGCTTGCTAGATACCCCAGCAACTGCTTCTCCTTTTTGGCTATGCCTGTTTTGCTGTTTTCTGCCTCCATGAACTGCTGTCCTCTGCCATGTACTACTGTGTCTTGGAGCCAGAAGAATATGGATTGAAACCCCCACTAACTCTGAGCTAAATAAATCTTTCCTTCCTTAATTTTGAGTGTTGAGTATTTCATCCTAGCAATGAGAGAAAAGTAACTGAGGCACTGACAAACAATGCAGTAAATCATCAAGTTCATATTCCATGATCAAGAAAAATTCATCCTGTGGGTATTAGGATGGTTCAACATATGCAAATCAATAAATTTATTTGTTTGTTTGTTTTGTTTTGTAGGACCAGAGTTCGAACTCACGACTTTGCACTTGCCCAGCAGGCACTTGTGCCTCGGAGCTATCTCCCCAGCCCCTAAATCAATAAATTTAATACATCACATTAAGAGAACCAAAGACAAAAACCACACAGTAGACTCAGTAGACACAAAAAGAGTATCAGACAAAGTCAAGCACCTGCTCATGATAAAACACTGCAGAAAATTGGAATAGAGAATATTTATATTAATCTGATAAATTATGACAAACCAACAGAAAATATACTAAATAGTCAAAAACTGAAGATTTCACTTTAAAAATCAGGAGCAAGACAAGGTTGCCCAGTATCACCACTCCTGTTGAATATACCTCTGGAAACATTATCCAGAGTAACTAGACAAGGAAAAGAAATCAAAGGAATAAAAATAGAAAAGAAAAAGGTAAGTTATTATTTGCAGAAGATGTAATATTCTACAAAGAAGACCCAAAAAACTCTACAAAAAACTTCTTAGAATAATAACAAAATCTGGCAACATAGCACCATATGAAGTCAATACTCAAAAAACAATAGCATGCCTGTATATAAATTACAAATTTACTGAGAGAAAAATTAAGGAAACAGGAACTTTCATAGTAGCTTCAAGAGAAATAAAATAATTAGAAAATCAATCTAACAAAGACAGTGAAGGATCTATGCAGTGAAAGCTACAGCACCCTGAAAAAGGAGACCAAAGAGGATATCAGAAAAGGGAAGCTATGCTTGTTCTTGGATTGGCAGAACCAATATACCAAAAATCTCCATACTTCCAGATTTAATACAGTTTCAATCAAAATATCAATAAAATACCTCACAGAATTAGAGAAAACTAAAATTCTAGGTGTAGAGATCTAAAATATCAAAGGTAATTCTGGCAACAAGGGCAGGGTAGGGGACATGGTATGCCCTGATTTGAAGTTATGTTACAAAGCTACTATGATTAAAACAGGATTGTACTGAGGGGGGGGGGACAAAGGATCAGTTGGCCAGGGTATGAGACACAAACACAGCTCCAAGCACACTCAGTTCCCTAATCTTTTTCAAAGGTGCCAACTACCTTCACTGGAAGAATGATAGGCTCTTTAAAAAGTGGTGCTAAGAAAACCAGTTTTCCACATGTCTTAAATTGAACCTCAACCTATGTCAT
>PVJA010005533.1:22732-78672 GCA_004027025.1 Myocastor coypus
AAAAAAAAAAAAAAAAAAAAAAAAAAAAAAAAAAAAAAAAAAAAAAAAAAAAAGCAGAAACACATAATCTGCTGTAGGAATAGATGAAACTCTAGAAGACATAGGAGTAGGCAAAGACTTTATGAACAAAACCCCCATCATGTAGGAAATAATACAAGGAATAACAAACTTGGACCACAAAAAAAATGAAAATAAAACTTCTGCACACCAAAAGAAATCACCAACTGGATGAAGAGACAACCCTCAGAATGGGGGAAAATTGTGCCAGCTATTCCACAGAGAACTAGTATCTAGATACATAAGAACTCAAAGAGACAGAGAGAGAGAGAGAGAGAGAGAGAGAGAGAGAGAGAGAGACAGAGAGACAGAGAGACAGAGAGACAGAGAGACAGAGACAGACCCACCAAGTGTAAAGACTCAATCCAAAAATGAGCATCTGCTATAAACAGACACTTCTCAGATGAAGAGGTACCCGTGGCAAATGAATAGATGAAAACAAATGCTCGACATCACTTATCACTTGAGAACCACAAATCAATGCAAATTAAAATAACACCCAGAGTCTGTCTCACTCCAGAAAGAATAGCTGTTATCAAGAAATCAGCCAAGAAACATGCTGGTGAGGCTGAGGAGAAGAAGAGACCCCACTCCATTGTGGATGGATGTGGAAACTGGTACAATCTCTATGGAAATTAGTGTGGATATTCCTCAGAAAACTAAAACTAGAGATTCCATTTGATCCAGTTGTTCTTTTTTAGGTATTTTTCTGAAAGAGTTAAAAGCATCATGCCACCATGACATATGCATGGCTATATTTTTATAGCACCACAGTTTATGACAGCTAAGTTTTGGAAACAGCCCCTATACCCATCAAAAGATGAATGGATAAAGAAAAATATATTTATACAGAAAGGAGTACTACTTTTCCATAAAGAACTATAAACAAGTCATTTGTAGGTAAGTAGATGCACCTCGAGATTGTAATTTTAAGTGAAATCAGACACGCAAGTTTATGTAGTTTCTCTGGCATGAGAAACTCAAAGGGTAAATAAGGAGCACAATATTAGGAAATACAAAGCATGTTTAAATAGGAAGGGGAAAGGGTAAGGATAAGTGGACAGTAAAGGAAGGAAAAAAGAAAATAAATAGTAGAAGGAAGAAAATGGAAATATGCTTTTGTAAATTGGGAGAAAATTAAGTATTGAAGGGAAGGTAGAGAAATGGGAAAATAAGAATTAATTTTAGTTTTTTTAGGAATATCAAAAATACTACGTACAGGTACAAATTCCCTGTGATGAATACACATAACTTATGTGTACTAATAAAAAACGTTAATTTAAAAAAAAAAAATAATGGTACAGATAGTCAGGAATCCTGGTCCTCTAAGCTTCTTGTGATAATAAAATGAGTGAAAAAAAAGGTAAAACTTCCTTTTCTTTTGGACTACAGAAGCACCCAGTAAATGGCAACTTGTATCCCATTCATTCTCAATCACCTTTGCCTTAGAAAGCCTGAAGCCTTGGCCTGCTTTCTGCCCTGCTCCATCAAAAAGGGAATGGCCGTGCCTATTCAGCAGGTGAAGGTGATAACATAATTAACATCGTTAAAATGCACACCTGCAGTAAGCATCAAAGCAGCTGTGTTTATCATCATAATTCACCAACCTTGCCACAGTAATTTCTCATACATTATGGAGAGGCAGAGTCATATTTTACTTGATTATAAATATACCCCTTATAATTTCTCCATGAAAAACATAAACTTTACATTGGCCCAATGCAGCATTCGTTGGCTTTATTTCCCTGGCTCTACTTCTACTAGATACTCTTACGAAAGCCTTTTAACTTGACCTTCAGTACTGTGCTACTTTTTCTACTGAACATGAAATTTGAGACCTAACAAGACACAGTATTGGCATTCCAGGGTAACTGATACTTTATTAATAATAATGAATCCATTTTTGTAAAGTAATCTCCTTCACTGAGTTTTCAAAAATAGCACTTTCCTCATTAGTCTTCATAGTGTAAATTACTGTTGTTTGCAAAACTTCATTATTTAACCAATACAGAAACCATTTAACATCTGACTGTGGCCGCTCTGCGAAATTCATTTCCATCTTATCCTGCTGTACTGGATAGCAGAAGGCCTCATCCTTCCTCAAATGCTCCTGCAGCTAAATATCTGGGCTTGATCCAGATGCCATGCATTCAAGACCCACGCACAGCAGGAAGGAGCGCTGCATGTCTGTGGCTTCGTGGGTTTCGCTGCAAGCTTGGTTCAGAGGAATCAAGAACCCAGTGTCCTTGCTTTGAAAATGTGTAACATATGTATCATTGTATGTCACCCTCTTTTGTCTTTGTTTCTTCTAGTTGTTTTTGGTCTTCAAAATCAAATCAAATCAAATTTTATAAGTAAAATAAACTAGTTTAAAAATGTCTCTGATTGCCAAGTTGACTGTTTGAGGGTTCTAGAAGCTTAACTAAGGGAATCAACAGGGAGCCAAGGTCCTCCCTTTGTAAACATCCTCATCTTAGGCAACAGGAGGGCATGAAGAACGTGTTAGTGCTACACCTGCCCTGGCATAGGGTAGCTGGCTTACCATGTAAGGGAGGACAAGAGGCTGTTCTCTCTCCTTTTTTATTCTTACTGCTTTTGCTGTCTTCTGCTGCCTTGAAGAGTTGTCCTTGTGCTATGCCAGCTTACTTTGGAGCCAGATGATTATGGACTGAAACTTCCACAAATAAATATTTTCTTCTTAGAAAAAAGAATGACTTCCATCATGAAGTCAGCCAACAACAAATGCTGGAGGGGCTGTGGGGAAAGAAGAACCCCTTGTCCACTGTTCGTGGGAGCGCAGACTGGTGCAACCACTGTGGGGATCAATGTGGAGATTCCTCAGAAAGCTAGGGCTGGAGGTCCTATTCAACCCAGCTATTCCTCTCCTACTTACTTTTTCTAGAAGAGCTGAAAACAGCATACCATAGCGATACATGTGCACCGATGTTTATTGCAGCACAATTTGTCGTAGCTAAATCTTGGAGGCAATCCAAATTTCTACCAACTGAGGAACAGATGAAGAAGATGTGATCTTTTTACACAATGACATATTATTCAGCTTTAAAAAAGATAAATTTGAAGGTTTTATTGGTAAATGGATGCAACCAGAGACCATACTCTTAAGTGAAATAAATTAGACTGGCATTTGCAAACATTGTATTGTCTCCTTAGTGCGAGAGCCTGAAAGATAAAATAACACCAGAGAGCACAATAGATACTGGGAAAAGGAAATGAACTTGTTCAAAAGGAAGGAACTACTGAATTAAGGAGAATGACAGAAGAAGAGTGTGGAACAAAGACCTATCTGTGCATGTAAGCAGGATGATTTATACAACTATGCTATGAATTTCTGCTGGTCTGTGGAAAGGACCAGTTGTTGCTTAATCTCTTTTGTCTCCTTTTTTTCAATTATTTTATCTTTTTTATTCTTAATTTCTCATGTATTTCTTGCTTCTTCCAATTTATCATGCATATATCTGGATATATATATATATATATATATATACCAGAGCAACTATTTTGAAGATAACACTATGTAATACAACAAATACATTGAAATTCATATTGTTTTGTTCAGTGAAATTTATATCACTTATAATTTTTCTGTTTTAATACTATAATACTATTTTGGAATTACTTAAAAATAAAGAAATTAGAAACCATATGCCAATCAATACATGTAATATACCATATCAATAGAGCTAAAGATATAAATCATGTAATCATCTCATTACATGCAGAAAAAGCTTTTGACAAAGTCCAACACTCATTCATGTTTTAAAACAATTACAGGGAATGAAAACATATAGTCTTTACCTCAATCTGATAAAAGTGTGTATAACAAACCAACAGTCAACATCATTCTAAATGGACAAAAACTAAAAGCTTTCCCTCTAAAATCAGGAGCAAGACTGGGATGTCAACTGTCACCACTGCTGTTCAGTACAGTTCTGGAAACACAAGCCAGAGGGATCAGAAAAGAAAGAAAAATGGAATAAATAAGGATGGGGGAAGAAGAAGGTAAGTTATCATTATTTACCGATGACAAGATTCTCTACAGAGAAGACCCTATAAACTTCATCAAAACACTTTTAGATTTAGTAACCAGATTTAGTGACATAGCTTGATATAAAATCAACACTAAGTAAATAAATAAATAAAATCAACACTCAAAATCAATGGCATTCCTATAAACAAACAACAAACTCACTGAGAGAGAAATTAGAGAAAATACACTCTATACAATAGCATCCAAAAAATGAAGTGTGTAAGAATCAATCTAATAAAGGAAGTAAAAGATTCATTTATTAAAAGTTATAGTATTCTGAAAAAATAGATCAAATAAGATGTAAAAAATGCTAAGATATGCCTGGTATGTGGGTAGGAAGAACCAACATTGTGAAAATGGCCATACTTCTAAAACTATTATACAGATTTATTGCAATCCCAATCGAAATGCCATTACCATACATCACAGAGCTGGAGCAAATATTCCTGAAATTTTGGGAGGAACAGAAGAGATCTTGAATAGGAAAAGTAATTCTTAACAACAGAGGAAAGGCAGAAAGTAATGCAGTGCTTGAGTTTAAAATATACTGCAAAGCCACTATCATAAAATAAGCATGGTGCTGCCCAAAATCAGACATTAGGATACACAGAACAGATTAGAAGATGCAGACACAGCTACAAACACTCAGCCACCTTATTTTATTATTTTTGTATTTTTTGGCAAGGGTCTACAGGGTCTATAGGATCTCACTATGTAGATTCGACTTGGAGTGATATTCCTGCTTACAGCCTCCCAAAGAGCTGGGATTGCAGGTGCACGCCACCACGCACACCCGGTCTCAATCAGCCTCTCAGCATGACCTGAGGGTGGGGCCAGGACAGCGCACTGGGGATCAAACCCTGGCTGCTTTATCTTCCTAAGTAGATGCTTTAATCCACTGAGTTATTTGTTGTCCTCCTTATCTTTGACAAAGGGGCCAAACATGTTTGTTGAAAGAGAGCGTCTTTAAAAAATGGTCCTGGAAAAGCTGGTTCTCTACATGCTGAACACTAAAACTAGATCTGTGTCTACCATCATGCCCTGAACTAAATTCAGTATTGATCACAGGGCCTGGAGATATAGATCAGTGGCACAAGAGCCTGCCTGGAAAGTGAAAGTTCTTCTTGAGTTCAAATCATGGTTCCAAAACAAAAAGAAAGAAAAAAAGGACCTAAGATCTAAATATTAAAACAAAAAGAAGCGAAAGTAGATAGAAATCTAGATGGGACACTGAGATGAATATATACTTCTCAGATGAAAAAAACAAACGGCAAATAAATAGATGTAAAAATGTTGAGCATCAATGGTCATTCAAGAAAATATGGATTAAAAGAACACTGAGATTCCATCTCATCTCAAAAAGAATGGCTATCACCAAGAAATCAACCAATTATTAAGGACAAGGGGCTGTAGGGAAAAAGCAACCCTTCTTCACTATTGATGAGACTACAGAGTGGGGAAACCACTGTGAAAATCCATGTGAAGAGACCCCAAAAAGCTAAGATTAAAGGCCTCATTTGACTCAGCTATCCCCTTTCTGGGTATTTTTCCAGAAAAATTAAAAGCACACCACAGTGATATATATGCACCCATGTTTATAGCAGCACAGTTTGTAATATATAAGTCTTGGAAACTGCCCAAATGTCAGTCATCTGAATAATGGACAAAAAGACGTGGTCTTTTTATACAATGGCATACTACTCATTGTATGGGTAAGCCTGAGACTTTTGTAAGTAAATGGATGCAACTTTAGACCATACACGTAACTGAAATAAGGCAGACTCACATGTGTAAACATCATATTGTCTCCCTGGTATGAGAAACTAAATCAGTAAATATAGTCTATGTTATGGTTTATGTCTAGTTGTCACCCCAAAGCCTTATGCAACCATGGGGTGAGGGACTTCTATAGATTGAGACCTTACTCACGAGACACCGGGATTATGTGCTTTTAGTACTGATGAGATTATCGATCTGAGAACTGCTGGGAATTATAGGTGTGGCCTGAGGCAGATAGGCTAAGGCAGAGAGCCTGATGTAATTTAAATAGAGACAGACAGACAGACTAGTGTTGTTGTTCTCTGTTCCCCTGGTTGGTCACTTGCCTCTTTCGCAATTGTTGCTGTTCCACCACCATGAACTGGATATGCTCTGCTCTGTTCCACTCAGCTATGAGCCAGCTGAATATGGACTGAAACCTCCAGTAACTGTGAGCTAATAAGCCTTTCCTTCCTTCATTTTGTGTGATGGGTATTTGTCCCAGCAATGACAGAAAAGTAACTAAGACAGTCTACAATATACAATAGATACAATGAAATGGAAACAAATTGATCAAAAGGAAAAGGGAGGGCAGGGATGTAGTTCAGTGGCATACTATTTACCTGCAAGCATGAGGATATGAGCTCCATTCCCAGTACAAAAAAAAAGAAAAAAGTAAAAAGGAAATAAGATGAGGAAAAAGGGAAGGGAAAGAAGGGACAAAAAATAACACGCAAAGGGCCGGCAGTATAGCTCAGCGGATCTAGCGCTTGCTTAGAGGAAGTGCAGGGGACAGGGTTCAGTTCCTGGCCCCACCTTCCTCGCCTGCCCCGCTCTAGAGAGCGCTGAGCCGGCGATGGAGTCTGGGTGTGGTGGCACGCATCTGTAATCCCAGAACTTGGGAGGTACAAACAGGAGGATCACTATGAGTCAGTAGTGAGACCCTAAAAAAATAATAAATAAATAAATAACATGAAAGTCAGTTATATTATTTGTATCTCTTAGCTTCACTGACAAGGAAGCTCTGTGCTAATATGGATTATAGGATTTTTAATGCCCATATCTTGTACTAGGAATAACTAATTCAAAGATAACAATATACACTGTATTAACTATTTTTGATTTTCCATTATTTTGTTATAAAACTTTGTTTTGCCTTTTTCCATAAAATAAGAAAATAGTTTTAAAGTCATTCAAATCCAGCTTGTGGGCAGTGCAGCTTTCTAGAGGGACATCAGCCTCTGCTATTTTGGATGTGGCTATGGAAGACGATAGAGAAGAAGATCCTCCAAAGGGAAGAGACAGACTGTGAATAATAATAAGCAAAGAAGTTTCTTTCTTTTTTGGTGCTTAGAATTAAATCCAGAACCTTGCATACTTTGCTGGGCTTGCCTGGCACCACTGAACCACATCCCAGGCCCTGCAAAGATGTTTCTTTCCGAGTGTCGAGGCTGTATCAGATCAAGGGGATCCCTCCGCATGGGCCACAAGAAATCTCCCCAATCTCTCACAGTTTCCTCCTTTGTATGTGTTGCATCCTTCACCTTTCCAGATGAGCAGTGTTCCAGTCATGCTCTGCTTGCTCCACAGCTGTGTGCTGAGTGTGAAGCAGCAGCAGCCAGAAACCTAAGGTCTTAGGTCACTGGAGCCAAGCACAGATCGGATGCTTACAGTGGTTCATCATCTGAAGATTCTATGCTCAGTACTGGAGTCAATAACTGAAGTGACCTTGGACTGTCTCTTTTGCAGAGGAAGTGGCGTGTTCTATTTGTAGAAAGATGTGAAGATAGAGTTTGCTAGTAACTGAACTCATCCTTCTCTCTTCTGGATTTAGGACTGGATGGTATTTCCCAGTCTGCCTTGTAACTCAGTATGGCCAGGGAACCCTTTCTTCCCAGGGGAAGGTGGAACTTCTCTTCTGGGACAAGATGGGTTAAGACAGTGGGTTTTGTCTGCACCCTCTGCCTTTCTACACCATACATTGAACACCTGGGAATCTGAGGTCCTGGATGGGGCAGAGCCATAGAGGGAAGGAGTCTGGTCTCTGACTGACCGTATTAAGGGTAGTCTTCAGGAATACTAGTATTGAACAGGTAAGAGAGCAGGAAATAAAATTGTGTTGTATCAAGGCACTGAAATATTTGTTCAGCAGCTAATTAAAACATGAGGAGATACATGGAAAAATTCCTGGTCTATTGTAGCATTTGTTCTGGTTTTCCACTTAACTGGGCATCTGGCAAAAGAGAAAAAGGTAACAGTGTTCTTTGTAAGTTTAACATGCATATTAACTTGACTTTTTTTGTTTGGGAGTTTTATTTATCTAATAAACAACAAAACAATTTACAATAAAATCTTGAATTCCTGTATGTAAGGACCATCAATGCTCAATTAATGATATTTGTCCTATTTTTGTAAAACTTCAGCATGTGAATTATATTAGTTTAATGCATCATTTTTAAGCACTGAAAGAACATACGTTTGATTGGGACAAATGTTTGGTTATAACAAATGAATGCTCAGTCTAGAAACAAATTGGATTCTGTTATTAATGGTATCATGTTTCTATTTAATTACCACAATATACATCAATTTTCATCAAACCTTCAGCTACCTTTGCCACAACTCTAATGTTCCATCTTTGTCCTGTTTCACATTTATCTCACTATTCCCAGTACTCACCAGTATGTCTCACACATAGTGAGACCTAATTAATACAACATTCAGGGAACTCAACTAAATTTAAGAATATGCGATCAAAAATGAGACAGTGGCTCTATTTGTTTATCTAGTAAAACCTATTTTATTTCTTTTCTGAAAGGGTTATTTTATATAATAATTGAAAGTACATTTTGCTAATAGTTCATTTGGAACTTCTCTATGTTTAATTTTATAGCATTAATCACAGAAAAGTTTCTAGTTTCAATCACTGCATACTCGAAAGTGGTATATTGAATCACAAGGAAAATTTTTTAACTGGCCTTTCATTAAGATCCTTTAAATGAGTGAAATTATTCAGTCTTGCTCTTCTTCTTATCTTCTTCTTAGTATTTTCTGTATTTTTAGGGAAAGATCTACAGGGTATTCAGGGTCTCACTATTAGCTCAGACTCATAGTGATCCACCTGTTTACAACCTCCCAAGAGCTGGGATTACAGGTATGTTCCACCATGCCCAGTCCTCAGTCCTGTTCTTAAAATCAAAATGAGGAACTTAATTACGATCATTAAAATTATTCTGCCATATTGTGTTTTCTTAAATTGTCCTTGGGCCCTTATCAGACTTTGGTCTTCAGGAGGACATTAATAATTCCACTGAGAGCCACCCAAATAGCTCACTGGATTAGAGTGCCTACAAGCAGGCGCAGGGTCTGGGGATTTGATCCCCAGGTCTGCTGTGTCAGCCCCACCCCAGGGGTGTGCTGAGAGAGCAATCGAGACTGGGCGTGGTGGCGCACACCTGTAATCTCAGCTCTTGGGAGGCTATAAACAAGCAGATCATTATGAGTCCGATCTAGTAGAGAGACTCTGAACACCCTGTACACCCTTTCCTAAAATACTACTACTACTACTACTACTACTACTACTACTACTACTACTACTAATACTACTACTACTACTACTAATAATAATAATAGCTCTTCCATTGAACAGATCAGGCAACTGTGATCAAAATGATTTGTCCCTTACCATTCTGTGGTCATGGCAAGGTTAGGCTGTGAGGTGGAAGCTCAGAAAGACAGCTTTCGTCTGCCACTCTCTGGCTCCAGGGTGCTAGCACCCAACATCTGCATTAACTCCTAGCTCATTCAGTGCTCGGAAGGGTGATTTGCTTTTCCCAGCATGGATAGTTGTACCTGAGAACACCAGAACTTCCTGAGTAGCTGCTTCCCTGTGCATGATATGGGCTAGAAGAGAAGAACCATGCACATCGCAGTCAGCAGGCCCAGCCCCTTCCCACACTCACAGTCCTGTGTTTACCCACCCATTCCAGATCATGTATTACAACAAATCTGTTTAGCATGTAAGAGTGTTTGCCACCAGATCACTTGTAGGGCAGCTCTGTAGAGATCCTTCCCTGCTCTATTAAACCTCATGTTCCCCCAAAAACCAAACCCTTGAAGTCACTGACCAACTGAAGGCCATAAAAACCTGCAGTGATGGACTTCTGTATCATATATGAGATGTATGGATTTCTCAATATACACTCTCAGATATACATGGATTTCTCAATTCAGCATTATTAGTGTTTGGGCCAGTGAATTCTTTTTGAGGGCAGAGGGAATGATTATTCAGCCATTTTCTTATTAGTGGATGTTGAGATTGTTTTCTGACTCCGTGTTTTCTTACTCTACAACAAAAATAAGTAATGTTCTTATTTCTCTAAGGTAAATTCTGTTAAATAAGATTGTTATCAGATGCCTTCCTAATAGTTTATATCCATTCCCATTGCCACTACAAGGTCTGAGTCTGGTCTGCACTTTCACCAGCACTGTAGATTAATCTTTTTTTTTTTTTTTTTTTTCATATTTTCTAGAGAGATGCACAAAAGTAACGTGCCAGTTTTCTTGTTTTTTTATTCTGACATTTTCAAAACGTTGTTGCTTCTTTATTGGTCATTTACTTTCTATGTGCCATGAAACCTATTCCTATCCTGTGCCTATTTTTATGATTGTTTTCTATTTTCACCAATTTGTAGCTATTTGTCAGAGATACTATCCCGCTCAAATTACAAATAGATTTCTTTCAAACATTTATGTTTTAGATTTAATTTTGGATGTTTCTAGTGTCAATCTAGCTGCAAAATTCATAATATAAAAAGGGGAAGTGACTTGCTCAGAGTCACAGGTTCAGCTAAAGGTAGAGACAGAGACAGGCAGCAGGTCCCCAGTGAGGGCTTCCCTGCCCCAGGACTGCCTGGGGAAGCTGTTCCACCCACACTTCCTTCATCCTGCCATGTCCCACGTGTGTGTGTGTTTAGGGCCAACAGCAGAATCAATTTGAGGATTCAAGATAGCAAAGTGTAATAAAAATACTGCAATACAAAAACAGCTCCTATCCCTTGAGCACATAATTTTAAAAAATATTTCCTTCTGATAGTAGTCCAAACTCCTAAGCAGTACTCTGGGAAAGATTGCTGTCCTCCTGGAGCATCATGGGATACCAAAGATAGAATAGTTGGCTGTGGGGCATTCCTAGCTGGGAATTCTGCCAGCAAACACTCCATACAGTGGTGCATAGATAGTCTGAGCAAGACAGCCAAGAGACTAATACGTTCAGATGGCATAATGCCCGCTCATAACTGCTCTGCTGTTTATTTGCAGCAGAAGGAAACAGAGCTCTTAAGAAGCTCTGCCTCATACCTTAGGCATCAGTCCCTAATGGAAAGCCCTTCTTGTAAAAAAAATGATCGTATTAGGAAGACATTGCCTGAAATACTAACACATCTGCTGAAGTTCTGTTTTAAAGATAATAAACTCTTCCAGGTTGTTAGTATTGAGACATTAGCTGACTAATTTCTATAAGCCTGGCTTGCAATACTATTATTTAATGCTTACTGCAGCTGAATACCCAGTAAAATGTGGTATGGTGACCAAGAGCCCCTATTGGAACTGAGAAAAAGAAAGTCAGATGGCCTATTTCTTCTCTTTCACTCTAAGTGGTTTCTGTATGACTTTAGGGAAGCCAATGAAAGCATTAATGTTTGTTTGTACTTGACCACTGCTGACATGCTTTGATGTAAAATGAACTTAGACATCAGGAAATTTTATCTTAGATGAGAGGAGTGCTTTTCAGAAGGTTGTCTGGATGACTAAGGGACTGAGTTTCACCCAGGATGGTGGAAGCATGGTTGAAGAAGGTGTTTAAAACTATGTATCCCATCCAGGATTCTGATACATTTCTTTCTTTATTTGTACAAAATCTCACTGCACAGTTTAGGCTGGACTTAAACTCATTATGTATCCAAAATTGGCTTCAAACTTGAAGCGGTCCTCCTGCTTCAGCCTCCCAAGTGCTAGGATTACAAATGTGTGCCACCATGACCAGCCTGATGTTGTACGTCTTTATAAAGTGTCCCATTCACTACCTCAGCCCAATTGATAATGAGGTAATTCAAAATGCATGGTATATCTTCAATAGGTGCATAAGTATATCTTCAATAGGTGGATAATGGAAAACTACTGAGAACTCCTGATTTGCAAATTCAAAAAAACAGTTTCTTTGAGTAGGAATCAGCCTATAAATGCAGACAACACACACACACACACACACACACACACACACACACACATACACATACGCCAACAAATGTTGGTGAGATCTTTGCATCACAGAAATAACTCTATGAAATATATTAGGAGGAAGATTGAGCATTACAGTGTGTCTTAGTTACTGTTCTCTCATTGCTGTGACAAATACCCAACAACCAAAATGAAGAAAGGAAAGGTTCATTCAGCTCACAGTTACTGGAGGTTTCAGTCCATACTCTGCTGGCTCCAAGGAAGAGCAGCATAAGCAGAGAGCAGCAGTTCATGGCAGCCGGACAGCAACAAATGGTGACAAAGGCAACCAGCCAACCAGGGCAACAGAGAGAGTCCATTTCTCTGTCTCTCTCATAATATATTCAGGCTATCACTCCAGGCTCAGGAAGGTACACACGCCCATAATCCCAGCAGTACTAAAATCCATAATCCCAGCAGTACTAAAACACATAATCCCAGTGGATCATGGGTTAATCTTAAACTCTCCAAGCCCCTACCCCATGACTGCATGAGGCTGTGGGGGGACAACTAGACACAAACCATAGCACAGTGTTTAAGGGATGACTCCTATCCCCTGGAGACTACATGTATTTGAGGTACTTACAGAAGAATATGAAGAATGATACAAAGTGAACTGCTACCCTTATCCTCCCATTTAAAACCCATACAAATATTAGCTAAAATATAACAAAGAACATAGGAATTCCACTGATCCAAAGGAGAAAGAGAAGTTTCTAGTAGAAACATGAAGGAAGATCCCTGGAGCTCAGGCAGTGAATTGCAATCTGAATGCTGGGGAGAGTGCAGCCTGGACAAAGCCTTAACAAACATGGCAGAGATAAGGAACAGGGTTTTCATGAGCACATGGGTAAAAGGAAATAGACTCGGGCATACTAAGGGTGAAACTGGATCCAAGAGCATATGTAGAAGGTAAGGACTTGTTTATTTTCTTCAATAATATTTATAATTTAGATTTTTGATTTGTTTTGTGTTAAAGCTCGCTGAATTGTTCTAGTACCAGACTATCAGCATATTCCCAAAATACCTTTTATCCGTTGATTTTCCTTTATAATTTCATTAAAAATGTTTTCCATATTTGCGTGGTTCTCTGAACACTCTATTCAATTTGTTTATCTTGACAAGAGTATTACTTGGTTGTGAATACTGTATTTTTAAGACTAATGTTAAAAATATATAGCTAGTATTCTAATTTTATTATTTAATGTTATTTTAGATATTCTAGGTCCTTTGTGTTCCTATATGAAGTTTAGACTCAGTTTGCCATTTTCTACAAAAACATCTGCTGAAAGTTTGATGTGGATTACCATCTGCATCACTGTTTGGAGGTGTGGAAGTGAGGCAATTGATAAATGTGTGTAGATCAGACTAGGCCTCAAACAAGCTGCCTTAGTCCTGCGATAAAACCTGTCTGGGTGAGGTGAGCTGTTAGTCACTAAGCAACTGCCCTGATCAGTCTTTCAAAAGTTTTCCTTTAGGTTTGTTGTAAGCTACAGAGAGGATTATCAGTGACACAGAAGACAGCAAATTAATAGTTCAATAATTGGCCTTCAAAAATGCAAATAAATGTGGTAAAGAGGCTTTAAGAGCCTATAAAAAGTGGCTACACTGAGACGATTTGGATTTGTGCAGATATTGGCCCCTCCAATGTACAGGGAGCTGCCTTGGCAGCAGCTGTTAACTCAGGTTATTCACACACAGTCTGAAAAAGTAAGGTTGTTTGTTTTTTGTGTGTGTGTGTGGATGAAGGACATTTAGCCTCAAGCTGTTCTGCTATACCTACAGACATCACAGCCTTCATCTGTCTCATGAAACCTTATAGGTCATGCACTAGATGTAGATGAGGATAACATTGGGCAAGTGAGTATGTTACTTGAACATTCTCCTTCCGGGAAACTTCCAATGTGGCCCACCTCAGCCCCATCAAACAATGGGGGCACTTTCCCCTCCTCCCTCCACCCCCTGGAAGTATCTTTGAGCTTCGAGGAGTGAAAATCCATAGCAGAGGCTTGGACCTCAATTTTTCCTCCAGATTCCTACTGAATCCTGACTGGAGCCCCAAATTATTCCTATTGGAGTCTATGGACCTATGTGCAGTGGAAATCTTACTAGGCTGCAGCAGCTCCATTTTAAAAGGCTTCCAGAGCCGGGCATGGTGGCGCATGCCTGGAATCCCAGCACTCGGGAGGCTGAGGCAGGAGGATCGGTGTGAGTTCAAGACCAGCCTGGGCTACAAAAGTGAGCTCAAGGCCAGCCTGAGCTGCATAGTGAGACCCTGTCTCAAAAAGACAAAAAAAAAAAAAAAAGGCTGCCAGGTTTTTGCCTTGTTGTCATCTGTGCTGATTATGCAGGAAAATCAAAGTCATAATTCCATCCACCAAAACCATTGTCTACACCACAGCAGACTCTCATATTGCTTAAAATTAATAAAGAAGAAATAGGGGTTGGTTGATTGAACGAAAGGTGTTTTAAAGGACTTTTTCAAATGCAAGTGCGGATGGCGTCCAGGTAAGGCAGCTGGGGTGCCCACCTGGAGAGATACAAAGGGCCATTCCTCCAGGAGCAGTGCTTAGCAGAAAAGCAGGAAGTGGGGTGGTTGTCTCCCTCCATTACAATTGACACTAGGGCTGGTGAGATGGTTCAGTGTCTAAAGCACCTGCTTAGGAAAGCTTAGGCAACCACAGGGAGCATGGTTCAATCCCCAGCACCACATTCTGTGCCAGCGCCACCCCCAGGGCAGGCAGAGCTGGCCGTTAAAAAAAACAAAAACAACAATTGAACTAAAAGAAAAGTTTTCATATTTTCTCCTTAAGGTGATTAGATTAAAAAGTCTATTTCCACCCTAAAGATAAAAACAATTTATTTTTTAAAAATTCAGGAAGATTTTTGTGTTTTTTGAGACAGGGTCTCGCTATGCAGTTGAGGCTGGTCCTGAGCACACTTTTGTAGCCCAGGCTGGTCTCGAACTCGCACCGATCCTCCTGCCTCAGCCTCCCGAGTGCTGGGATTACAGGCGTGAGCCACCACGCCCGGCTCAGGAAGATTTACAATAACAGGGATATTTTAAAAAAATTATGGAGGACCACCTGAGCAGCTCTCCTTGAAAGAAGAGTGATTGTCTCCACTTTGGCTAAGCCTTACCCTATTTCCTTGTACTGATGGGTACAGAGCTGGCTAGGACTTCTCTTTATCCTTTCAACTGACTGTAAGCAATGCATATTAGTCTAGCTGAGGTGCTGGTGATAGTTTTTGAGGGTGGCATATGTGTTTCCTTGGTAACCTACACCTGCTGCTCTTTAATGTGAGCTGAGCGGAGACAGGATGGAGCCAATGCTCCATACTGCCAGCTGGGATAAAGCCTGGAGACTGAGGTTATGACTTCCTGGGATTTGAAAGATTACATCAGAGCTGAAGCATGAGATCCCAAAAACATTAAATACTATCTCAATAGCATAACACAAGTTACTTTCTCAGTATATCCTTCTCTCTGCATTTGGCAGAGGTTAAATGCAGGCCCCCCACCTAGTTCAACTCACAGTATTCACCTACTTCCCACAATTCTCAGCCATTTCTCCTCAAGCCACTCCTCCTCGACTGAATAAAAGCTGAGTATGGTCCTGGATCAGCCTCTTTGTCCTGGAAAGCCATCGTCATGGCTGGACTTAGGACCCCGTGACTCCCCAATAATTGTAAATATGTTTTCATGTGTTTACTTTTGCCATGGGTTGCACTGGGAGTGGTAGATTGGAATTAACTTGGTGAGATTTCAGTAACATATCTTTGGGATTACAAATATTGATTTCTTGGACTGAGATAAGAACCAGGATGAGACTTCCACAGAAAATTACTTTAAAAATCTTTTAATTCCTCATCAGGTTGACTGCTTATTTTACAGACCTAAATTAGAATTGGTATATAAAAAAGGCTTTGGTATTTTACAAACAAATATAAAGGGTTAGAGTGCAACCTAAGAACAGTGCAGTTTAAGCAATCGTTTGATTTTTACATCCATTTAAATAATTAAAGGCCTAGTGCTGACCTCCAAAGGGCTATGATCTCTGATAACTTCATATTTGGGCCTCCTAATAACATAGGCGGAAAAATGAAACTTCCGATCTGAAAGATACCTGGAATGAGTTAGTGTTCTCTAAAACTGAACAATGAATTTTAGGGACAAACAGAGGCTATGAGCAGAATATATTTATTTGTTTATTTAGTTTGCTTTTAGGACAGGGGATACAGGGTCTACAGGGACTCATTACATAGATCAGACTCATAGTAAGTCTCCTGTTTTCAGCCTCCCAAAGTGCTGGGATTATAGGCGCGTGCCACCACACCCAGCTTCTATGGTCACCTCAGCGTGACCTGGGGGTGATGGGTAGGCACAACACGTCTGGGATCAAACCTCGGCTGCTGTGCTCTGCTGAAGCAGGTGCTTTAGTCTGCTGAGCTATCAGGCCAGACTTTATGAGCAGAATATATTTACTGGGGGAAAGGAAGCTCCTGTCCCAGAGAAGGACAGAAGGGGGGCTCGAGCAGGTTGTCCTCAGGAAACTGTCTCTTCTAGGGACTTTACCAGACAGTATAACCATGCTGATCTAAGGTGGAAAACATAGGAACTTGCTTAAGTGGGTCTGAGATGGACAAAACTGTGGTCAACCAATGAGATTATAAGCACTATTGCTAAGGTAAAATTGATTACGTCCAGGAACAAATGGAGAAGCAAGTTACATAGCAAGTGGGCAAGAATATAGGACAGGACTTTGTTAGTAGATAGCTGGTATCTGCTGGATTAGTGACCCTTCCTGACTCTTTCTCAAGGTGATGATCAATCCTAGATGCTAATCTTTGGGGAGGTCAGCATTTGTTCGATTTTTGGTCTTTAGGCTTGGCCCACAGTGAGAGCATCAGTCCCTCTTACATTTGTAAGGTATCTTGTCTTCTGTGTTATCTCTTTCAAGGGCCTAGCCCTGTGTGACTGCCTGTAATATTTCTAACTTGGCTACCAGCAGGATCACCACCTGAGCTCCTCCTCCTGTCAGATGAGCAGTGCCATTAGATTCTCACTGGAGCTCCACTTCCACTCTGAACCATGAAGCTGAGGATCTAGGTTCCCGTGCCTTACAAGAATCTAACGCTGGATGCTTTGGCGTGGAGCCGAGACCCTGATAGGGATCAGCTCATAAGCAGAATGGTTTGACTGAAAAGACCACAATCAGTCAAGTACTTGCAGATTCAAATCAAAACCTTATTCATAAGTGGCAATGGACAATTAAGTGTCATATCATGATGGGTTTTACAGTGACTATTGAGTTTTCTTTGCTTCTCTCAGGTCTCATCCTGGATTAGAGCTTTGACACATTCGCTTTTATTAATTTTAAATTTCAGTTGGTACACTTGGAATATATAATGATTACATTCCTCATGGAGCAGTGGTATATGTACATAACATGTCTTACTTGATTCAGTCTCTTCTGATCATTTCTTCTTGCTCCATTTCTTGGCCTCCTCTGCTTTTGTAAAATTTTGATATCTCCATTTCTTATTATCATCTATCTTTTATTTTCTATTTGTTGACATCTTTTTAATTTTTTTCCTTTAATAAGAAATAAAAATCAGATGATTTCACAACACGTTAATAGTACATTCCAAATAAAAGATACAACCCATATAGTTGTCCTGGTAGAAGTTATACAGAGCACAGACATGATAATTTTACTAATCAATATTGGTACAAAAACTTTCTTCTCATTGAACTAAGAGAAAGTAGTTGTATACATAGTCTAGTATTCAATAATCACAATGGTTTGTTGGCAGAACTGCCATTGTTGGAAGCTGTTGATTTAAGTCTTTTACAGATTAGCCTACTAATCTAGTTTTATGTTTTATGCCCCATGCTTAAACATTTCTGTTGGGTGGCTAAGGGCAAGTTAAAGCAAGACTTGCATAACAAAACATGTAACTTTTGTATCTCCCAAGGTCAGTCAAATTCCCCTCAGGATTTACTTTGGAACCATGTAGAACTGTTCTCAGTGTCAGCCATCTGGATGAGTCACAGCCATTGCTTGACCAGTTTGCTCTCTGTGAAAGCCAAAGAGAAGGTTTTCTCTCTAGGTGACTCTCCTTGGCACATTATATATCATCTATCCCTTTCTTCTGTTGTCCCATAATCTCCTTGAACAGAAAATTTGGGAAAATACTGAATTATAGGATGTTATAGCACAGGTTCTCTTATGTCCTCAGTCCTCAATGACCTTGATGGGCTAGGGCCAAAATATTGGCAATCCTTGTAGCCCTTCTTTTTCTCTAATTTTTAGTCTATAAATTTACATTCTTAACCCTCCAGAAGAGAAGGTTCATGATAGTATTATTCTATAACATAGGTACTTGAGCTTAACATTACTGTCTTCTGAAAATCAAACATTTTAGACTTATCTTGGAATTAGTATAATCTATCAATCATTGATATTCTAATAAAACCCTGTACAATGTGATAAAAACAGTTACACATTTTTACAAACACATTTAGAAATCTAAGTACATATATAAAATTGTAGACGGTCAAACCTATGGCATTTTTCCTACTCTTGCTCTCAATAACTCTTTTGTTTTTTTGTAAACCAATCATTTACTTGAGAGAGAGTATAGCAGTAACTAAAATTACATTAGAGGCAACACAAATCCAAAAGACAAGAATGACAGGCATTGTAAGTATAATTTCAGTGTTAACCACTGCTGTCCTCAATGTAAAAAACATTTTGGTGGTACTTAGAACCATTATCTAATTCATCCTGTGTATATAAGTGTATATGATTTTGCTCCTGCCATGTTTGCTATCTTTTCTGTTTGCAGTCACTTCATTGTTTAACACTTAAGTTCTTGGTTTCCACTCAGCTGTGTTATAACTTTCCATTTTTATTTATTCTTTTAAGTTCTTACACTAGGGAGACTATACAATATTTACACATATAGGTCTGGTTTATTTCACTAATGAGTATATGTTCAAAATACATCCACTGATATATGAAGTCTTCCAGTTTATCATTCTTTATAGCTGAGTAATATTCCATTGTATAAAAGTACCACATCTTTTTCAACCATTCTTCAGATGATAGACATTTTGGTTTTTTCCAAGATTTGGCTATCAAAAATTGTGCTGCTGTGAACATAGGTGCACAGATATCACTATGATATGATGTTTTCAGTTCTTCTGGGAAAAATTCCCAGTAGGGGGAGAGCTGGATTGAATAGGATTTCCAGTTCTACTTTTCTAATTAGTCTACGTACTGCTTTCCACATGATTGAACAAATCTGCATTCCCAGAAGCAGTGGAGAAGGGTTCCTTTTTCCCCACAGCCTCTCCAACACTTGTTGGTTGATTTCGTTATGGTAGCCAATCTTTCTGGAGTGAGATGGTATCTAAGTGTTGTTTTAATTTGCATTTGCCAAATGTCTAGAGATGTGGAGCATTTCTTCATGTATTTATAGGGTTGTTGAATTTCTTTCTCTGAGAAGTGCGTATTCATCTCAGATGCCGATTTCTGGATAGGGTCTTTGAATATTGGGACTCTAACGTTTTTTAGTTCTTTATAAATTCTAGATAGAAGACCTTGTCTGAATGCTTAACTAGTTAAAATTTTTTTGAAATTTGTGGTTTGTCTTTTCACTCTGTAGGTAATTTCTTTTGACCTGTAAAAACTTGTCAGCCAGAGGAGGTCTCAGTTGTTGATTCTTTCTAGTGTTAAACATGCATGTTGAATTTTGTCCATGAATTCTTTGCTTACCCCGATATCTTCAAGATTGCCTCCTCTCACTTTCTCTTCCAGGAGATTTAGTGTTTTTCTTTTATTATTTGGATCTTTAATCCGCTTTGACTTTAGTTTAGTGCATGGTGACAGACCTGGGTTGTGTTTTAGTTTTCGGCATGTAGAGAGCCAGTTTTTCCAGCACCATTTGTTAAAGAGGCGATTTTTCTTCCAGTGAACCTGTCTGGCACCTTTGTCGAAGATAAGGTGGATCAGTATATTTGCATTTTCCTCTATATCTTCTAATCTATTCCATTAATCCTGAGGTCCATTTTTCTTTTTGCCGATACCATTCTGATTTTATCACAATAGTTCTGCAGCATAACTTTAGGTAAGGAATTGCACTGCCTCTTGCCTTACCTTTGTTGCCTAGGATTGACCCTGCAATTCTAGGTCTTTTCTGGTTCCAAATGAACTTTAGGAAGGATTTCTCCTGGTTTGTGATGAATATTGATGGATTTGATAGGGATTACATTAAATGTGTATAACAATTTAGGGAGTATAGCCATCTACACAATGTTGGTTCTTCCTATCCAAGAGCAGGGAATATCCTTCCATTTTCTGAAATCCTCTAGGATCTCTTTTTTTCAGAGAACTATAGTTTTCATTGAACAGATTTTTTAATTCTTTAGTTAGGATAATTCCTAAGTATCCCCCCCCCTTTTTGGTGCTATTGGAAAAGGTACTGTTTCTCTAATTTCTCTCTTACTGTATTTCTTATCTGTGTAGAGGAATGCTATTGACTTTTGTGTGTCAACTTTGGATCCTGCTATGCTACTGAATTTGCATGTTAATTCTGGTAGATTCTTGGTGGAGTTTTTCAGGTCTTCCAAGTAGATTATCATGTCATATACAAATAATGATAGTTTAAATTCTTTACCTATTCTTATTCCTTTTATTTATCTTTTTTGTCTAATGGCTGTAGGTGATGATTCCACAACTATGCTGAATAGGAGTGGCAATAGGGGACATCCTTGTCTTGTACCATATCTAAGAATAACAGACTTCAGCTCTTTTCCATTTAGAATTATGTTAGCTGTTTGATTGTCATAGATGGCTCTTATCAGGTTGAGGTAGAGGCCCTCTATTCCAATTTTCTGTAGGTCTTTGAACATGAATGAGTGTTGGACTTTGTCAAAAGCCTTTTCTGCATCAACTGAGATGATAGTGTGATTTTTGGATTTGGCTCTATTGATATAGTGTACTAGATTTTTAGATTTGCGTATAATAAACCAACCTTGCATCTTTGCAAACCTGGTCGTGATGTATAACCTTCTTGATGATTTGCAGGATTCTATTTGTGAGGATTTTATTGAGGATTTTTTTTGCATCTATTTTCGTGAGGGAAATTAGCTTGTAGTTATCTATTTTAGTTACGTCTCTCTCTGGTTTTGGTATCAGTGTAATACTTGCCTCTAACAATGATTTTATGAGGATTGTCTCATTTTCAATTTTATTGAAGAGTTTGAGGAGTATTGGGATTACATCTTCTGTAAATTTCTTGTAGAATTCAGTGGTGAATCCATCAGGACCTGGACTTTTCTTTGTTGGTAGACTTTTTATTACATTTTGTGTTTCATTGGTGGTTATTGGGTTATTGAGAGTACTTATGCCTTCTTGATTCAGTTTTGGTAGCTTGTACCCTTCTAGGAATCTGTCCATTTTATCTGTGTCTTCAGTTCTGTGAGAGTAAAGATTCCCAAAGTAGCTATTAATGATTCTCTAAGTCTCTGCTGGGTCTGTAGTAACTTCACCCTTTTCATTCCTTATTGCTTGAATTTGAGTCCTTTCTTTCCTCTTTTTGATGAGGTTAGCTAGGGGCTTATCAATGCTATTTAATGTTTCAAAGAACTTTTTGATTCATTAATTCTTTGTATTGTTTTCCTTGTCTTGATTAAATTAATTTCTGCTCTAATCCTTATAATTTCCTCCCATCTTTGGTCTTTTGGTTTCATTTGTTCTTCCTTTTGTAGTCAGCTTAGGTGCTCCATGAGAGTATTTATTTGTTCCTGCTTTGTTTTCTCAATGTGAGTTCAGAGCTATAAATTTCCCTCTAAGAACTGCTTTCATTGCATCCAATAAATTCTGGTATGTTGTGCTTGAATTTTCATTAAGTTCTATATATTGTTTAATTTCTTAATTTCATCTGTAACCCACTGGTTGCTGAGAAGCGTGTTGTTTAATTTCCATATATTTCTGGGATTCTTGGTATATATTTTGTCATTTATTTCCAGTTTTATTGCACTGTCGTCAGATAATATGAATCGAATAATTTCTCTTTTCTTGTATATACTTATTATGTATGACTAGTTTGTGGTCTAATTTGGAAAACGTCCCATGTACAGCTGAAAAACATGTGCATCCAGTAGTGGGTGGGCAGAACACTCTGTGTATGTCCACCAAGTTCAGCTGTTCCAAGATCTGGTTCAGTTCAGCTACTTCTTCACTAATTTTTTTGTCTGCTTGACCTATCTTTTTGGGATAAAGGGGTGTTAAGGTCTCCTGTTAAGATTGTGGTATTGAATAATAGATTTTTCATGTTCATTAAGATTTATCTTATATAACTTGGTACTCCCATGTTAGGTGCATACATATTTATGAGTGTTACTTCTTCATCTTGAATTTTTCCCCTAACCAGTATGTAGTGGCCTTCTTTATTTCATTTGACTTTTCTTGGTTTGAAGTTTAGAGTGTCTGCAAGCCAGATTGCTGCCTTTTTCCTGAGGTGCTGGAGTATTTAGTATCGTTTTCCATCCTTTAACTTTTAGCCTATGAGTTTCTTTATGAGTTAAGTATGTTTCTTCTATACAGCATATTGTCGGATTTTGCTTCCTTATGCACTCTGCCAGTCTATTTCTTTTATTTGGAGCATTGAGTCCATTTACTTTGATGGTAGAATTGAAATGTATTGACTTATGATTGCCATGACTTTTACTTACTGTGCAATTGATATTCTAATCACAAGATCTTTGCCTACACCTATATCTTCAGGCACTTCACCTACCAACAAACTGAATGTTACTGTTTTAACATTTGGATCTTGGAACTATTTTGATTATAGATGTGGTGATAGATATAGATCCAGACTCAATCTTCTGCATATGTATAGCCAGTTTTCCCAGCAGCATTTGTTAAAGAGGCTGTCTTTCTGCCAATGTGTGTTTTAGGACCCTTTCTCAAAGATCACCTGAATGAGGAAGGGGTTGTCTCTGCACTCAATAGTCTGTTTCATTGGTCCATATGGCTATTTTTTCACCTTGCTGCTCTTATCACTAGAGCTTTGTAATATAGCTTGAAGTGTGAGATGAAAGCCTCTTATTTTCCTCTTGTTGCCCAGGATTGCTTTTGCTATTCTAAATCTCTTCCAGCTTACTAGTGTCTTCTTCTTTTATGTATTTAGCACAGGGTCTTTCTACACAGGTCAGACTCATAGTGATTCTCCTGTTTTCAGCTTCCAAAGCACTGAGATTACAGGCATGCACCACCATGCCCAGTCTGAATCACTGACTCAGTGTGTCCTGGGGTGGGGCTCTTCCAGTGTAATATGAATTTTAGAATTATTTTCTCTAATCTGTGACAAATGTTATTGGTATTTTGATTGTATTAATTTACATATTGATTTTGACAATATCAGTTCTGCCTATCCAGGAAAAAGGGACATCATTCCAAATTTTCTGATATATTCTATGATCTCATTTCTCAGAATACTATAGTTTTCATACATTAGGTTAGTTTCTAAGTATTTAACTCTCCTTGATGCCTCTGTGAATGGTATTTTATTTTCTTTCTTGTTAAGCTCATTACTAGTGTAGGGGAACACTACTGATGTTTCTATGTTGATTTTTATCCTATTATACTACTGAATTTGATCATTAATTCTAGGAGTATTTTGGTGGAATTTTTTAAAATTTTCTACATAGAGGATTATATCACTGAAAATAATAATAATTTAACTTTTTTCCTTATACATGTTCCTTTTATTTTTTCTCTTGGCTTATTCCTCTGGCTAATTTTTTTTTTTTTTTTGAGTAGTATATTGAACCAGAGTGGTAATAGTGGACATCTTTATCTTGTTTCTGATTTTAGAGGGAAAATATTCAGCTTTTCCCCATTTAGTATGATTTTGAATGCAAATTTTCTAAACATGCCATTATCAGATTGAGATAAGGTCTTTCTATATCTACTTTCTTAACCATGAAGGGGTATAATATTTTGCCAAAGGCTTTTCTTATCGTGATGTTCATGTGATTTCTTTTGTCCCTGCTTCTGCTTAGGTGATATATTACATTTATTGATTTGTCATGTGCTGAATTACCTTTGTATCCCTGAGACAAAACTTATTTGGTCATGATATATGATCATTTTGCTGAGTTGCTGCATTCTGCTTGCCAGTATCATGTTGAGGCTTTTTGAATCTCTGTTGATGTTTAAAGAGATTGGCCTAGGGGTGAGGAAATGGCTCAGTGGTCTAAAGCACCTGTGTAGGCAAGCTTAGGGAACCACAGGGGCCAGGGTTTGATCCCTGGCACCATATGCTGTGCCAGTCCCACCTCAATGGCAGGCTGAGCTGGCCATAATAGATAAATAGATAGATAGATAGATAGATAGATAGATAGATAGATAGATAGATAGCATAAAGAGATTGGCCTATAGTTATCTTTTCTGATTGAGTCCTTGTCTAGGTTTGGAATCAGGGTATTGCTTGCTTCTAGGAATAATGTTGGGAGTACTTCCTTCTCAATTTCATTAAAGAGTATAAGGAGTACTGGCATAAGATCTTCCCTAAAGTTATTATAGAATTTAGAGGTGAAACAATCAAATTCTGGACTTTTTTAAGTTTTCAAGGATTTTTAAATTATTGCTTCAATTTTATTGCTTGTATTGGTTTATTCAGTGTTTGTATCTTCTTGGTTCAGTTTGGTAATTCATATGCCTCTAATTTATTAGAGTTCATGTTTTCAAAGTAATTACTTATAATCTATATCTCATTAATGTCTATTGTGCTTTTGCCTTTTTCATTTTTAATTGTATTGATTTGGGTCTTCCCATTTTTAGTTTTATCTATTTTGTTTATTCTCTTTGAAGAACCAGCTCTTTGGTTCACTGATTATTTGTATTCTCAAGTGACAATTAAGCAAGTGACAAACTGTATTTCATGGCCTGCTTCATAGTGGCAAGTGAGCTGGTATGCTTTGATTGTACACCTGGTCTGCTGATTCGCTTTAAGTCAGAGTGCAACAGGTGTTTCAGTTCACATATGACCCACCCATTATTCTATTTACCACTTTCCCCTGCACTGCACACCTGCCTTGGTCACAGTTTTGGCAAGCTCACAGGTAATTCTAGCCAAAATGAGAAAAACAAAACAAAGCAATCTTCAGTGGGGGAGAGGAAGACTCAATGATGAAACAACAGGAGACTCTAAGACTGCCAAGAAAAATGAATGAGTTTCATTGGTTGCTATCTTATAGAAAAAGTCTTCCCATCCTCACATTATAGAGCTGGGCAGATAGCTCAGGGGACTAGAGCACCTGCTTAGACAGAGTGCAGTGGTTGGAGTTCAATCCCCTGCATGCCATGCCAGCTTCCCCCTAGGGGCACACTGAGACTGCAATTGAGATGGGGCCTGGTGGTACACACCTGTAATACCAGTGCCTAGGAAAATGAAAAACAAGAGAATCATTATGAGCTGATCTACTCATAGACTCTGTACTAAATGTATAAGATAATAATAATAATAATAATAATAATAATAATAATCCTCACATTGTAAAAATGGGCAGGCAAAATTATATGTTTGCCATATACAATATAGTATTTTGAAGTTTATATACTTTGTAGAATAACTAAATGTAGATAATTGTCATATACATGACCTTGCCTAGTTGTCATTTTTGTTATGAAAAGTATAATAACCATTCTCAGCATTTTTGAAGAATGCAATATATTGTGATTACATACCATCCTCTTGTTGTGCAATAGCTTTCTTAAATGTATGCTTCCTAGATAACTGAAACTTTATGCCCTTTGCCCAATACCTCCCCAGTGCCTCAAGCTTCACTGTTGTCAATAATTGCTGGAGTTCTTGTTAAAATACTGATTTTCCTGTCCCATTCTCTGAAGGCCACTCCACAGGTTTGAAATGAGACACAGGAACCTGCCTTTCAATAATGAGCACAGTGATTTCTCAACCAGAATTGAAGAGTGATGTAAATAGACTATAATGCTTGGGGCCTAGGGAGATAGCACCATGGCACAAGTGGCTGCCTGGCAAGTGCAAGGTCATGAGTTTGAATCCCAGTCCTGCAAAAAAACAAAACAAAACAAAACAAAAAAAAAAAATAGACTACAATGCTAAAAAAAAATTCATTAGAATTTTTATATGATATTATTTCCCTTATACCAAATACAAAGTTTGTAGCCATTTTCATCTCCTCTATTAAGTAAGAATGTGTTATTTCAGGGAGGGGCAAATAAATATTTGGCTCACCTACAGATGCAAGAATTCACTTCAAAAGTACTCAGTTTAAGCTGGACCTGTCCATCGATTACAATGCTAATTACCAGGGATGCTTGGTTAGTATAAAAATCAGATGAATGGCGGCTTAAAATTTAACCTAACGTCTTTCATGGTAGTTCTGCGTTGAATCATTCTATCACTAGAGCAAGCTCTTGCCCTGGATGAGGTTTAGGAATTAGTCATGTTTCCTTTTGAGAATGGGATTGGATGGACCCCTAATTCCAGAGGTAGATTCCCATCCAGATGACCTTTTACCCTGGTTTCTATGGTGATTACTTCAAAGTTTTAAACGTGATTGCTTTAAAGTTATAGTATTAAAAGGCAAGAAATTATTTATTTATTTATTTTTAATGAAAAACCAATCATGCAAAACTGCTGAAGGCAGCTTAGTTAGATAGACATATTATAGGCAGCCAGACAGGAACAGGCCCTCAAGGAGACAAGATGGAAGACAAGGTGGCTTTATAGCTTTGCAAGAGACAGATATTCCCAGCTCTGGGACAGACCTCAAGACACAAAAAGAAACAAATATAGCCATATACGTCCCTAGGAATGTGTATCAGGGATTGATTTTTTTTTTTTTTTTTTTTTTTTTAGTGGGACTGGGGTTCGAACTCATGACCTTGCACTTGCCAGGCACTTGTGCCACGGAGCTATCTCCCCGGCCCCAAGGATTGATATTCTTAATAGGTGTCAATCACCTTAAAAGAGCCTAAATGAGTCCCGAACTCAAACCCAACAGGAAGAGACTGGATTTAATAAATTTTACCTGAGCAGTGGTGCTTGTAATCTCATTGGTTGCTCATAGTTTTGTCCCACCTCATGCCCACCTAAGCGAGTTCGCATGCTTTCCATCTTAGACACACCCCACCACATTATTTTGCACTATAAAAGTCCCTGGAAGAGACAGCTTCCTGGGGACCACCCACTCGAACCCCCCTCGTGTCCCTCTCTCGGATAGGAACTTTCTTTCCCTTAATAAATATATTCTGCTCATAACCTCTGTTTGTTGCTGAAATTCATTCTTTAGTTTTACAGAACATGAACTCGTCCCAAGTGCTTTTCAGGTTGGGAGTTTCAGTTTCCCCGGTATCATTTGGAGTTTCCCTGTATCATAAAAGGTTATCCCCCTGAGATCAGTTTTTGCACTGCACCAAAATTTCTTTATTTTATTTTATTTCTTAAAAAAAAAAAAAACAGAACAGCTTCAGAGTAGAGCTAAATAGAATTTAAGTACTTAACTATTTCTTACACATACTACCAAATTCTGAATAAAAGGCCTTATTTTAAAATGCATACCAAAGACCACATATAATCTAAAGGAAGGTTATTTCATATTTTGGTTTGTCTCATTAACTTTCCAGGAACACAGATTACTTTGTTCAGATGTTTGCTTTGCTTTATTGTGAAGTTCATTTTGAAAATGTTGCATCTTACTTGTCTCAGGAGTAGAAATTATATGTCCATCCACCCAAGAGTGTTTGAAAGAGACCCATAACAGTAAGGCTGCTGAGTCACTCTAACATTGTCATCTGCATTAGAAAAGATAAGCTCTCCATTGATGTGTGGTCCCGACCCACCACTCTGTGCCGCACTAGGTGGCTGCATTCCTGTAGTGGCAGTAGCATTCAGACTGGCTCTCCAGGCAGGAGCATATGACATCTCCAATCTGGGGGCTTTTCATGAGTGATGTCAAAATACTTAAATATACTTAACAATCACTATGTTAAAATTAATTAGTACACAAATCAGATATTTAAACAATTCTCTCCACCTTCCAGAGACAGCCCAGCCTGAGCACCTGACTCTATGGCCAAACAGCACCTATAGGTAGTTGTAGTTTCAGTAGCAAAATCGCTGTCTAAGAAATTCTACTTCTGGTTCAAGTGCTCAATCTTCTCTCAGAATCTGCTGATCAAATAACAATTACATTTCAGAAATGATCTAACCCATAAAAGACTATCTGAGATGTCTCCATTATTACCTAGGTCACAGTGCAACGGGGAAGGGAGCATTCATTAATGGTCAGGGTGATGTTCTATAGTAATCACCTTGAATTAATGAGTTGACATTAGAAGTTATATTATTAATTTTATTCTACTGCTTATTTTGGCTATTGTTAAATTCTTAACAGTTCTGCAACTGGTACAGAAGTAACACAGTAATTTAATAACTTGTCTTGTATCTGTTTAAAATATTTGATTTTCAATCTTCCCAAAGCTTATGGGGCCTGGAGTTCCCTGACCTGACCCCATTCTTGCAGCTTGACACAAGACAGGAGGAAGTATAGTCATCAGTCCATAAGACCTAAAAAAAAATTCCTAACAGGACATTGCTAAGTCTATTTGGTTCTGATTTTGAGAATAGTCTGCTAAAGTCTTTTAAATGACATGGAATAGTAATACATATGAGTAGATGATATAACTGCTGATACTGATAGAAGATAGCTATTTTATTGCTGTTAATTAAATAATGCATTTAAGAAAAGAATGTGATTTCTCTGAGGACAGAATCCATGTCTGGCCTAATGCACTGAATGTGCAAATTAAATGTTTGAATGAATGAATGAATGGCTTCATCTTAACTGGAAGAGAAAGAGTTGAGGTTGTAAGGAAAAGTGCTCTATAAAGGCAACAGCGTGGGATTTGGAAGTACATGGGTCTTGGCCAGAATCTCAGAGTTTCTCTGTCACTTATCCTGCAGACTTGAAATTGTTGCTTAGTTTTAAAAAAACAAAAACAGTGCTGTATGGTGATCATGATGGTTGTGTCAGAGTTATCATAATAAATTATGAATAAGGTGTACAGAGCTCCAGAAAAATTTCACGTGATAAAAATATGATAACTTTATCATACTGCTGGCCACTCATTGAAAATATTAACCTTAGTGGGTAACTGAATCATTCCCAGAATACAAAGGCAAAAAATATTCTCAATATACTCTGAGCCCACAGCAGAAAGGTAAAACAGGAATCAAGACCTTAAATATTTTGCATAATTCTCTAATTGCTTGTGAGATAGCTATAAGAAAATTAAAGCTCTCTGCAATGCAGCTCTGCTACATCAATCACTGCCCCTTTGTGTTAATGAAGAGCCCTGGGAACTGCTCAGAGGAATTACATAATCAAGTCAATATACAGCTTTTCTTGGTAAACACTTGGAAAACTTCAATT
This sequence comes from Myocastor coypus, assembly GCA_004027025.1. NCBI lineage: Eukaryota > Metazoa > Chordata > Mammalia > Rodentia > Myocastoridae > Myocastor > Myocastor coypus. Next base: position 52,369 of record PVJA010005533.1, read on the forward strand.
AGGTCCCCTCCTTTCCAGAATAAATAGCATGACAGCATAAGACACCATATAGACCTTTGTTCCTCAAGAGCTCTCTTTTCCGTGTTTCTAGAATGATTCTGGTTATTTTTAAGGAACTTCTAGGGCTGGATATTCAGGTCAGCAGAACTGTCCAGACCATGCCCAAATAAATAGCACCACGAACCCTCCTGCACTGTCCAGGGCTAGTCAGCATGGGCTCTTGCCCTGTCCCTTGTTTTCTGATTCAATGATCCTACTATGACATGGGACCTTGACTGAGTTCTTGAGCTTTAGCTATCCCAGTCCCTGAGATGCAATCTGTTCCTCATGGCAGGTGGCCAGGCAGCAACACAAACTGTGATGTCATCTGCATCAGTTATTACTCTAGTTGCTTAAGGCTCCGTGCACGGAATAGAAAACGTTAAAAGTTGGAGATCTTCACTAGTTCACCATCCTCCCCCACAGGTTGCTAGATGACATAGAGAACATAATATGAGGTCAGGCAGGCTTTCACCCACATTTAAAAGAAAGCCTAACAGCCTGCCCAGTCAGTGTGCACCTGAGGAGGTAGTCCATGAAGCTTTAAGGGTGAGACCAAAAGTTCAGGAAAGGCCCCAGAAAAGCCAGAGACATGGACCATCTGAGGAAAGCTGCAAGAAGAAAGCAAAGCCAACCCACGGGAGAAATTATCAGAGTAGCAATCACTGACAATGCTGTAGGGATGGGGCTGCCAAAGCCTTTTGGATATCACATCTCATCACAGCTTGCCCTGTGTGCTGGGCATAGATGTTACAGAAATCCTTGATCTAAGCCATTATCTTGGGTGCACCTGCTTTAGGTGCCTCATAAGGTTCCAGTTTCCCCATCTAAACAATAAAGATCATGAGGCTCACCTTGCTGGCTTGGTGTAAGCATGAGATCAGCCAATGTGTGTGAAACACGTAGCTCAGTGCCTGGCACGTGGTACTGGTCTCATACAGATCAAGGCCCTTGCTTCAGAAGTGTTTTTGAAGGGCCCTGTCCTCAAAACTCTATAAGCATTGCTTCCGAGCTGCATTCTCATTTGAACATTCAGGGCCCCTTGGCTGTAACAGTTCCTGTTTCCTGTCTTTCCCTGTCTCCTGTCTGTCTTGTATGACTTCCTGGTTCCTGCCAAGTTGTTTCCATTTATCCCCACAAGTGACTCACACTTTCTGGCATCCACGTCTCTGTTCCTGCTATACCAGCTACACGATGTTCAGCCCTTGGTCTTGGGCCCCACCCTCCCATGCCATGTAGGTTTATCTGAAGGCTACTCCAGACTTGTTTCTCTCAAAGCACCAGTCCCAGTCTCCTCTTGGTGCTCTCTGTACTTACTTGATAGATTGTGTTTCCAACAAGAGCTGTGAAAAGCCCCTCTCATCCTAGTTCTGGATTGCAAACTGACCTTGCCAAGAGGTGAAGTCATTTTTCTCCTCTCCTTGGTCCTGTGTGGACTCTGTTCCTACTGTGGCTAATAAGGAATAATAATCTCCTGGCTTGATGTACTTTTACTTTGCTTATTTTTCCATTGTTAATGTTAAGTGGTTTTGCTGTGACTTTAAGACAAACTACACACAAAACAATCCATCATGAGGGCCAGTGAGACAACTCAACTGACTAAGTGCCTGCTTAGGCAGACTCAGGTGCTGGGGTCCAATCCCCTGCACCACACATCACACCGATCCTGCCCTCAAGTGTGTGAGCTCAATACTGAGTCCAGTCATGGTGGCACACACCTATAATCCCAGTGCTGGGGAGGCTGAAAACAGTAGGATCACTACCAGTTTGAGCTGCATAGTGAGACCCTGCACAAAATACAAAAGATAACTCAGGATGCTACTTTGTGGCTAAATGGGTATTTTTTTATGCCAAAGTTTTGCTGCTCTTAACTTTGCTGTTTAAGTCTATCTTCTGTTGCTCATGAGTATCAGTGTCAGCAGCACCGTAACCTGCCCACTACTCACAGCATCCCATTTACAAGGGCCTCTATGTCACACTCTGCAAAGGTAAAAGAAGCTGTACGCAGGAGGCTCCCCATTTTCCAAAACTTGAATCCTGTGATTGTAATATGTATGCAGTGTCTCTGGATGGGTTATGGGTAGGGTAGAAGGGAGTGAATTCCTTCCTCAAGTATTCTTGGGGTGCATACAAAGTTACATGCATTGTTCAAGGCATTTTAAGAACAAAACAAGCAGTAAGTGTGTGACATTTTCTCTTGAGGGGGGCATGGATACTAACTCATAAACTGAGTCCACAAGACTTAGCCCATGTCAGCAGTATCAAGAATCAATCTCAGGTCCTTGTGTTTTCTGCATCCTCAACCCCTATAATTTTTTTTTTAAAGAAGAGTGACAAATACAAAATGCATTTGGAAGAGTTTTAAAAAATTAATGTTTATTGAAATTTAATGTTTAATTGTTTGATCAGTCTTACATGCATATATCTATTAATCTAAACTGATTTGATGATGAAAATATGCAATACAACCATTGTTAAATTTTTCTTGTTTTGAAATTTTGTACTGCCTGTACTCTTACTTGTTACTGATTTTTCTATCTTTGTTTCTGCTATTTTTGCTCTTTAAAATAACATTAAATATATATTTATGTCTTCTATCTTTACTACTTCCCATGTCTTAACTACTTCCTCTTCGCTAGGACTAAACCCCAGCCATATCAGAAATTAAAGGAGGAAAGTCTTATGCAGGCTCCCAGTTGACAGAGGTTTCAGTCCACAGTCTGCTGTTCCAAGGCAGTGTAGCTTGGCAGGTGGGCATGGCAGAGGAGAGACAGTCCCTGGCAGGGCAAGCAGGAGGCAGAGTGTGCCCCTGAGGGAGGAGGAAGGATGTGTGCCATTCCAGGCCACGCTGTCTCAGTTACTCTCCTCTCTTTGTGGGGACAAATATCCAAACCTCAACATTAGAAAAGAACAGATTTACTTAGCTCGCAGTCAGTGGAAGTTTCAGTCCACACTTGGCTGACTCGAAGGCAGAGGGGCACATGGCAGACAGCAACCTTTCATGGCAGCAGCAAAGAGCAAGAGAACAAAAGGAGGAGTAGCAGCGCAGTCAGCTTGCTAGCCTCTCTTCTCTCCTTACATGTAATGCAAATTAACCACCCCAGCATTACATGCAGCTTTCAAGGGACACCTAGATTTATGTTATAATGCCCCATGTTCTGAGAAGGTCCATATTCAGGAAAATGACTGCAGGGGGAAGCAGGAGGGGTGATTTTTTCCAAATTCTCTTTAATATATTAGATACTTCACAGGTGTACTTGATCACCAAAATAACCCATTCTTATAAGAAAATAAAAGTTAGAAAATTCAGGTTCAGGTAAATTAAGAAACTTGGTTCTTTATAATCTGAAGACCACCATACTACTGTATTATCTCCTTGTAGAAGTGGTTAAAGACACATGTTAAGTTCATTGAAAGTAAATGAGAAAGCGGAGCCTTCTTAGCTGACTTCATGGAGGGCCTCAGTGGGGAGGTGGTATTTGAGTCTTTAAAGAGGGGAGGGAGCGTGATCATGGAGAGCACTGAACAGACGCCCATTTGAAAGCATTCAGCTCACATCTGCATGATTTGCCAACGCATCACTGTCACAAACAGGAAGTCTCAGAAGGTTTTCCTACTGAATGTGAACTCTTTTTTTCTAAAACCAGCTGAGCTCCATGCTACAGCAACACTCAAATAAAATGCAAAGAAAGTGAAGCAGTGCTTTCCTAGGAAGGAGTGGCACTACCAAGTCGGTGTTTTCTAAACAAAACTCCCTGTAGTTCTGATCCAAAGAGATAGAGTCCTAGAGAAGAATCCACAGGGTCTCCGTTCCTGCCTGGCAGGGATGGCCTCTAGATAGCAGTGATGCTGCTATTTTAGGGAAGTGTGCAGCATGACCCCCTTTGCTCATTCATGGTTTGTTGCAGAGCTCTGCCAGGGACTCTACACAGTACAGAAGCTGGAGCTGCTTGTTCCTATCCACCTTTATTAATTATAATGCTCTGATTAACTTCCAAACCACCTTCTAAGCAGTGTGCTTGCCTACTATGCTGAAGAATATGAATTGGATATCTCCATTGATGTTCATCTTAAGTCTGATGGACTTCTCCCTGTGTTTCTAATGATTTCAGGTCTGCTTTATATAAAGAAAAAATTTAGTGTATTCAGTACAGGGTCTACAGTGCCTCACTACACAGAATAGACTTGTAGTCATCCTTCCTGTTTTCAGTCTCCCAAGTGCACCAACACGCCGCGTCTCAACAGCCATCTCAGTGCACCCTGAGGGCAGGGCTGGTACAGCATGCCAGGAATTGAACCCAGTCCCCCCATGCTTGCCTAAACAGGCGCGTTAGTCCACTGAGCTATCTGGCTGGCCCATCCGGTATACTCTTCATCAAAGTATAACATACATACAGAAACTAGCCAAGGAACTTACGTGAACAATTAAGTGGACTTTCACCAAGTGCACACACTTGAGTGACAGAAATAAAACTAAGGACAGAATCCCTTTCCTCAGCACAGAAGTTCTCTTGTCTCCTCTTACCCATTAGTCCCCACTCAAAGGTAACCATCATCAGGCTCTGAAGACAGTTGTTCCTTTTGCCTGACTTGGGCCTTGGACCAAATCCAAGGTTATATAACTATAACTGGAGTCATAAGATGTGCGCTCTTTCTTATTGAGCTCCTTGAGCTGAGCATGCTCCTGGGGCCCAGCCCTAAGCTTGCCCGTAGCTGTGGCTTAGACATTCCCAGGTTGCATGTTGTAGCCGTAGCATGAGTGGCACTCTCGGTTTCTGTTCATTCTGCTATTGATGGTCTTGGGAGTTTCTAGTCTGTGGCTAAAGCACTTAGCTAATTCCTTTAAATTAATGAAAGTTACAAGTGACTGATAAGAAAAACAATGACTATGCTAATAATAGATATGCCATCATTACAAGCAAAATTCGAACAATAAAATTGGACTAGACAAAAACTTTACAATAGTATCTATGTGTAGTAATATGTATGCTTATTAGCTACATTTAGTGATTCCATTATGCACATATGTTTCAGAATGTCATATTGTATGTGAACACACAACAATTTTTCTGTGAATAGAAGTGTATGTAAACAACTGAGAAGGGAGGGAGGGCAGGAGGGAGGGAGGGAGAGAGAGAGAGAGAGAGAGAGAGAGAGAGAGAGAGAGAGAGAGAGAGAGAGAGAGAGAGACCCCCATGAGAATTGGCTTATGATGAGTTTACAGATTCTGAGAAGTCCCACAGTCAGTCTGCTGTCTGCAATCTGGAGACCTGGGAAAACTGATGATATAAATCAGAGCAAGTCCAAGGCCCAAGAACTAGAAATGTCAGTGTCCAAACAAGGGCCAGTCAAAACGGATGTCCCAAGTCAAACATGAACAGCAAATTTAGCCTTCCTCAGTGCTCTTGCTCTGTTCAGACCCTCAGTAGATTGGACAAGCCCCAGCCACACTACCAAGGATGATCTATATTCGGTCTCCTGACTCAGGTGCTAATCTCTCTGAGAAAGATGTGTCTCTCACGGACACACTCAGGCATAATGTCTTACCAGCTAAGAGTCTCTGGGCCCAGGCAGGTCAGCACATGAAATTACATCATAAACCTTTAAAAGATTACTCCAAGAAAGCTGAGTGGCTTTCATTTAAAAAAACATAAATTATAACTGCTTCCCTCAAGTAGTATATGAGCCAGCATCAGAGAAAGAGACGAATAGGAACTTAAAGTATAAAATCTACATACACATGACAATATGAAAAAGAAATTTTTTTAAAAAATAGATTTTCCCAGGCTGGCTGTGTAGCTCAGTGATGCTGCACTGGCTGACATGAGGGCTGGGGTTTCACCACCAGCACCACAACAAAAAATAAAAAAGCTTCTTCCCCCACTGGTGTACCCCATGACAGAGGGAGAAGCAAATCTATGGAGAAACTGCTCATTATACGGGATTTTTTTTCAAAGAAATAAAAAGTTGTAGGGTCACGTAGGTGGCCATACAGATTATTTTAAAGCCTAGGAAGCCAAGGAATGTACTTCTGAGAGGGTTGTACATGAAGCTATGGGCTGAATCCAAAGTACAGTGGAGATCCTTAGAAGTATGAGATACCAAGAACATAAAACATCTGCCAAGGAAAGCCACAGGCAGTTAATGTAGCCAATCCAGTGTGGACTGCAATTGGCAAAGCCATAGGGACGTGGGCACCCAAGCTCTTTGGGACTCACAGATTACTACTGTGTGCCCTTGCTTCCAAGCATGGAGCTAGATAACTTAATATATACTCTGCTAGGTTTTTACTTTGCTTTTGTTTGATTCTTTCCTGTCCTTCCATTACTTCCTTTTGGAATAGGAATCCTTACTCTGTGACATTATATAACTTGCCTTTTGAATTTTACAGGGGTTCATGGATAAGCACTTGTCCTGGGTCTCAGAAGAGACGACTTTTGAGCAAGGCAGGAACTATTGGGACTTTGGGACAAGAGTGTTGCACTTTGGGTTTTCTACAGTACAGTTGTATCCTGTTGTGTGGAATAAAGAGTTGCTTTTGCCTTTATTTGGAAAGTACGTATGGCTGAAGGAGCTGAGTTTAGCTGTCAAGCTGACAAAGGGTAAAACATGACAGTTAAGATTAGTTATCAACTTGATTGAATTAAGAGACTCTTGGAGAAGTGATTGGCTTATCAGTGATTAATCCACTGAGTTTTCAGCTGAATGTATTGTTCGGTGGTGGAGCCTTCTCCTGTAGGGGAGGTAGACCCCTAGGGAGGTGTCCTTGATAGTGTATCTCCTGCTGGTGCTTTCCCCCAATGTTCTTCTTCCCAGATACCATGAAATGAGCAGCTGTGCTCCACCAATCCCTCCTGCTATGATGCTTGTGCCCTTAAGCCAGAGACTGACCCCTTTGAAACCAGAAGCTGAATTAAGACTCTTCTTTAAATATTGTGAGTTTGGGGAATTTTACACTAGTGACGGGAAAGCTGACCAACATAGTACTCTACTCAGTTCCTATAAAGCCTACCAAGGCATTTAACATTCTATTATTAAAATCTGCTTAGAAACCCCTGTTCTTATTAATTGCATCTTATGTGAAAGTATCCAAAGAAAGTATCCTATAGCAACTCAGGATTGTACCAGTAGAATAGAATTTTTAGAAACAATATATAATACACTAAACCTAAGATGAATATCAAGTTTGTAGACACCTGATATTTTTTCCTGTTCATTAAGTATAGCTAAATAAATTGTTACCTTTGAAAACCCATAGGGAGGAATGCATCTAAATTTTCTGCCATTTGTCTGATTTGAAATTTGGTAACAAGCAAACAAGATCATTAAGTAAAAGATTAATATACATGACTACACAAAAATGTAAAATCTTTAGTTTTAAAAATTAAAATCAGGGGTCTGTGAGGTAGCTCAGTGGGCTAAAGTGCCTGCTTGGGCAAACTTAGGCAAGCTTAGGCAAGCTCAGAGGTTGGGGTTTGATCCCCGGCACCATATGCTACTCCAGCCCCTCCCTGAGGCTGGGCTGAGCTGGCCAGAGTCCGGGTGTGGAGGCACACACCTGTAATGCCAAAACTGGGGAGGCTAAAAACAGGAGGATCACTATGAGTCTGAGCTGCATAGTGAGACCCTATAACAACCAAACACACTTAAAAAATTAAAATCGTAACTAAAATAAAGAATAATTTAAAAATGGAAACATAGAAAATGTAACAAAACAATCTTTAATAAATTTTCACACAGATCATTAAGAAAAATTTGGACTTTAATACTCAATATTTATAAAAATATGACCAAAAAATGTCATACAATTGCTCAGCTAATATAACAATAATGTTCAACTACCATAGTAAAACATAAATGGTAGTAAGAATAAGAGAAAAACATTTCCCTTTATCAAATCAATGAAGATGGAAATGGTACAGGTACAAATGAGGAACTACATCTGTACAATCCTTTGTAACTTAATGTAGTAACATATGTCATGCCAACCTTTGACTCGTTAGGGGCAACAACTGCACTTCTGTATAGCCATTGTAAGAGCACAAAATCCACCAGCAGTTCGCCAACAGAGATGTCCAGCCCATCGTGACTTCTACTGTGAAACCTTGAGAATGGCTCAAATGATTGAGTATATATTTCATTGAATACAGTAATGAAAATATGACATAATTCCCAATAAAATAGAAGAGCTCAGTAACAGGTCATACAAAGGTCATGACCGTGAATACAGGAAAACCGTGCTTAAAACTAAGTTTTAAAAATCTACTAAAATGTAGGCATCACAGAAAAAGACAAATGAACTGTGATCCCTGGGTGGTAGGGCCTAGAAGCAAGGTTTTCCTCCTCTCAATTTATCCATAATGGCATGCATTATCCAAATGATCAGCAATAAGGATGTTTACTCCTATTAGAAAGAGGTTTTAGTAATAAATAAGGATGCTATAGAGCTCTCATTTGTTTATATTTTGCAGAGTATGAGATCAATTTATTCTAGCTGCATGTAGCCACCTGTTCAGGGTGAGGAGTGTGAATATTAAATCCAAGACTCTCCTCAGTCAGTCTCTTCCACTTACAGCATCAGGGCCTGGAAGACCAAGTCCTGATACTTTCAAGGCCCCCTGAAATTTTTAGTGCCTTCTGCTTAAAATTTGTATTTTTTCCCATTAAACTTGAGAAATATTTAACATTATTTTTTTCAAAATTATTAAATCTGATTTTGGTTCTGCTATTAGGTAAGCACCTTTTGAGTTTTGAAGTCACTGTTGTATTAGAAAAAGAAAGCTTTATGCCTATACCTATCCAGGGACTGTGGTTATAAAGTTAGATTCCACTGTCCTACTTGTGTGTGAGATGACTTAGGCTAGGCAGGTTATAGCAGAGAAACAGATAAGAAAGACTGAAATATCAAAAGCACATAAAAGGCCAGTGACAGAAAGCTCCAGGCTGACATGTATGGCACAACAGGCTCTGCATGGCCTCAGATCCTAAGAGTCTGAAGCCCTAAAATGTCTTCAGCACTAGAAACTTGGGCTTGGTACTAAGAAGAACACATGTTTACTGTGTTTTCATCCTTGGAAGCCTGTCTGTTGGCCAAGATGATGAAGGTGGGTAGGGTAGGGGTGGCCCACATGGCCTGTGCCCAGTACACCATGCTACCAAGTTCTCTGGCTCTCTTATTGCGGTCTGTCCTTGCCAGCAAGCTGATATATATATATATATTATGGCCACCTCAGCCTGCCCTGGGGGTGGGGCTGGCGAATCATGTGGTGCCAGGGATTGAACCGTTGTCCCTGCGGTTGCTTAAGCTTGCCTAACTAAGCAGGTGCTTTAGACCACTGAGGTATCTTGGCAGTGCCCTGATCTTTAATTTTAAAATGTTTATTCATTATTTATTTGTTTGATACAGAGTCTCGCTATGCAGTTCAGACTCATAGTAATCCTACTGTCTCAGCCTCTCCAACACTGGCATTACAGAGGTGCACCACCACACCCAGTTTCAGTGGTTGGTATGGTGCACCCAGGGTTCTGGGACCAGCATGGCCTGGCATGCTGTATGAGGATCAAACCCAGGTCTTCATGCTTGGCAGGCAGATACTTAGATCTCTGAGCTATCTCCTTAGCCTCATTGCTTGATCTTTACAATTTTTCCCCCTTTGAATTCAGCCTTTTTCCAACAAAGTCCAATCTTAAAGTAGCTATCACCTCAAAGTACAGAATGACAGGTAAGTATGTGACTCAGGGAGACCTTATCTCAAAGTAACAAAAAAAAAATTAAAACGGACTTCAGTGTGAGGACAGAAAGAAGGTGAAAGATGAGAGCAAACAAGCAAGGAAAAAGCAAGAGAGGGACAAAGAAAGAGAAGGAAAGAAAGTAAAAGATGTTCTGACTAGCATAGTAATGTTTTATTAACCTCTCCAGAATGTTTATATATTATATAATAACATAAAAAGATACTATTATGATAAACATTAATATTACATTAACATTAAAATATTAACCCTGGATAAATAAATTATTGCAGTGGAATTTCTGTGTCATATTTAACTAATGAGGAAGAGAGTTTAAAATCAAACTTCCCATACATTGTCTTAATTTGTAAGGCTAGTTTCCCCAAATAACTCTATAAGATGTCTCAATTCTTAATTTTTCGTATGGGCCAAAAACTAGTGGAATACTAGATAAATATGGATTCTAAACCCTAGCAAGCATCAGTGTCTGAAGACAGCTGGCCTTTTTGGCCTCATGAGTCATTTCCTTTCCAGCTGAGCTCCACATGTCACCACTGTAAGTCACACTGCCCAACAGAACTCCTTGACTGACACCAGCTCTGGATGTGATGCTAGCCTGTGGAATTGAAATAAGAGAAGAATATTTTTAGTCCAGGGTGTAGTAAACACCAGATCAAATAAGATTGTTTGATCCTCTGAATCTGGAGTTGTGTATCATTGAGCCTTGTGCGCGGGGAGGAAGGTGAATTGATTAATGTGTGACACTGTCAAGTTGCTCGGCCTTATCCGAGCTAAATTGGTCAAAGATCAAGTGTGACATTTTCATTGTCCAAAATCCTTTTGTAGGAAATAGGTTTATGATGCCTTTGTCCTTTATAATAAAGATTAAGTCATGCTAGCTCTTGTCTGGAGCTGCCATTTCTGTCAAACACCCATAGTTAATTGTATTTTGTTTTGTTTTATTTGTAGGCAGTTCCATTATTATTATTATTTTTAGTGTATTTGGCACAGGGTCTCACTACACAGTTCAGACACATAGTGATCCTCCTTCAGCCTCCCCAGTCCTGGGATTACAGGTGAATGCCACCAGCTCCAGTCTCTGTTGCCATCTTAATGGGGGGGGGGGCTGGCATGGCATGTGATGCCAGAGATCGAACCCTGGTCCCTGCGCTTGCCTAAGCAAGAGCTTAGTCCACTGAGCTATCTCACCAGCCCTTCCATTGCTTCTTTAATACCAATTTTCAAGAAGCTGGACCTGAGCTTAGGAAGGGCTGAGACGTGCATCCTGAGACAATTGCCGGATTCTGTCCCTGCCTCCCGCCTCCTGCCCTTCCCACCTTATGGCTGAGAAGGGTAAGTAAGTGGGCCCCAATTCCCCTTGCTTATAAGAAGAAGATCCCTGTAACTGCCCTACAGATTTCACAGACTCTGATGAGGACATAATTTACTAAGTTACCATAGGAATAAAATTATTAGAAACTAATAATTTTTAAAACACTAACTTAAAATTAAAATTAATTTTGTAGTTCAGCCTGAGCTGCAGTTCTTCGCTCATATGCTAAATGTAATAGGTTTGAGTTTTGGCTTATTCCTAGTTAAATGTCTACCCTGACAAGCTCTTTTGTATCTTACATTCAATTTTCTCATTCATAATAACCTATAACTTGGGATTTTTGTGAGTATTAGGGACTATGATGTACAGAAAATTATAGAACAGCATGACTGGTCACAACTGTTATTAGTAGTAATATCCTGGGTTTAGTGAAAGTAAGTTCTCACAAACTTAACATACTTTTGCTCAGGTTCATCGCTAACTGCATGGTACGGCAAATATATTTTTCTTGCAATGAGGTTAGTGTTCATGAATAATTTGTATTATTCAGGAATTTCATGTGTTTTTATTTATTTATTTGGTACAAGGTCTTGATATGTGGCTGGAACTCATACAGCCTCCCCAGTGCTGGGATTACAGGCATGTGCCACCACACCAGTTTCAGAGGCCAGCTTGGCTCGGTAGGGGGCCGGCATGGCATTCCATTCCGGGGACTGAACCTGAATCCTTGCATTTGCCAGGCAGGTGCTTAGAACACCAAGCTATCTCCCTGGCCCTGCATGTGCTTTATTTAACAAAGAATTACTCAACAGGAATTAGTTGATGTCCATATCTTTATTTCAGAGAAGGCGCTTCTTTTAGGTGTGGTTAAAGCTTATTCCAGGTAGAAGTACTATTGTGGCATATTTTATTTCTCTTCTTGCTTGTATTAATGTTTTGATAAATGTCCATGGAATGATCAAATTATAGCAAATGCTTCCATTTAAAAATGTTTATTGTAGTAAAAGACACATTGCCAGTGATCTCCCTTAGAATATTCCCATTGCTTCAAATATACTTATCCCATCCTTCTTGCTGTGTTCTGAAGCAGTTCAGGAAGTCCTCTGTTGTGAGTGTTGTGAGTGCTTTTTTTTTTTTTTTTTTTTTTTTTTTTTTTTTTTTTTTTTTTTTTTTTTTTTTTTTTTTTTTTTTTTTTTGTGGCTTCCTCAGTGTTCTGACAGTTTCTGTCAAATAAAAACATTACGGAGTGTCCTCACACACAGATCCAGGAGCCTGGCACCATGCTACTTCTGGTTCTTCCCCACAGTCCAAATGACCATGAAAAGTAAACACTTTGCATGCATTCAGAACAAGACAGCCACGAGAGTCACCCCCAAGACCTCCAGAACTGCTTCAGAAAGGGGCAAGATTGGGGAGCTAAGCATGTCTGAGGAGAGGAAGAAGATGTGGGGGGAGATCAATGGCCGAGTCTTCTGGTGCAATAATTTTATGAATTGAAACACTATGTTTTTGCATCACACTAGTTTCATGGAGCCAGACACCCTGCTTGGGTTAGTGCCTGCTGACCAGGTGCAGAGAGGAAATTGGGAGGTGAGAGGACAGGAACCAAAGAGAGTCTCAAAACGGCCTGCACACCTGAGCTCCCTCCATGGGAATGACCATGAGTAACTCAGGTGTCACTAAAGCCTGATATAAAATTGTGCCCATTCCAAGCAGAGCCCATGTGAGATCTTCTATCTACCCTGGTGTGCACCAGATTTCCCTACCAGCTCTGGAAGGAGGAAATCTGAACTCTTGGGCTCCCCTCTTCTTCTTCTTCTCCATCCCAATCCTCACTTATCCACGCCTTCTTTACACAGCCAAAGCTGGCCCAGAGTGAAGTTAGGTGTCCCCACCCTACTGACACAGCCAATTAAATTCTTATTGTGACTGGCCAGCAGAGATTAAGAAGACGCCAGTGTTGGCAAGGACATCCTCTTTACTGCATATTAGAGTGTAAATAGGCCATGAAGTTCTTATGAGCAGAAAGAGAATATTCCAACAAGTGCCAAACATTCCATCTTTTCATTATTACAAAATTAAATTTGGAACAGAATAAATTGAGAGATGATTTGCCTTATAATACGAATATGATTGAGGTTGAAATATGAAATTAGAATGACAAAGCAAATCTAATCACACTTTAAAATATAAATAAGAATACTTCATGATCACTTCAGAATACTAAGTGCATGGAGATTTTATAAAACCCATTATGATTGATTTATAATATTTTACCATGATCTTATGCATCCATTAGAATTCAAGATGATTTCCTGTGAAGATATTAAATCATTTCTAAAATTCTATAAGTGCTTAAAAATATACAGACTTTTAATGGAAAATGAAACATGGGTTATACAGTGCTATCTATTATTTTGTCAGAATCAAATAACTAAAGACACTTCCCTGTATTATTTTCTAACTATATCCCAGCATCTAGATTTATCTTTATTTCAGTAAGAAACCTCATCTGGTTTAGCAATAGTCACATCAGGCAGAAAATGAAACCCTACCCCCGATCTCCAGTTTTATTCTGGGTGCATTTGTAATGTTATATCTGAACTTTGTGGAATAGCAGGCCAGATGTTCGCTATGTATTCTTTCCATGGAAGACAGAGTCGGCTCATATGTACTGAAGCCCTGCCAGTGCAAGACTGTGTAGTATTCAGAGAGGCAGAAAATTACCATTAAATCTTCTGTCCCTGTATTCATTCAGTTGAAACTGTCCTTTGGCAGTGGACGTTTTGAAGTAAATGCACATCAAAAGAACTGCAAAGGGGTCAAGTGATCAACAGAAATGTATTTATGCCAAATTCAAAACAATGTTCTCTTTACAAGGAGTTCTGTATGTTTCGGCTAGTTTCTTTTATCCTGTCAGTATATATAATCAGGGAAGGATGTTTCAAATGGTCTTAAATGTTCCTTATTTCTGAGGTTAGTAATTTAATGTTCCCTATAACATTTATAGAACCTGCTGCCATCTTTAATAAAAACTGTTTTTTTAATTCAAAATTTGTAAAGTATTAGAAAAAGAGAACGAGGGAGAGCTCCAATAGATGGCCCCATGTACTTGGCTATGAGAGTTTGATTGCCCCTGTGTCGCGGGGAGGGCGGACTATGCAATTTTCCTATCTTCAATTTCTATTATTGCTTTGCAGCTCTTATCTCTGGGGATTTGACACACACAAAAAAAATTCTGAGAAATGAGAAGGCTCTTTACTGATGACCAGGACATAAGCCTGGCTCAATTTGGAAATGAAGTATCAAACATAATTTCCCACTTTCCTTCATGGCAGCCAGCCAAGATGTTGGGGTTGCTTTCAATTAAACCAAAGTAAGCTCTTAAGGACGTACAGAAAACAAAGCAATACCTCTTTAGAATTTTTTTGGCCTTTCTGTCTGAAGAAGGCACTCAGATGTATACTCTATGGAAACATTGTCATCTCACCCTTGGGAGAGGCCTGCTTCCTGCCAGCAGAAGCTCTGATTTTACCCTCAGGTTTGACTCTGTGAAGGACCACCCTGCCTGACACAGCAAGATAGGATCAGTTGGTGTTTCTCTGATGTGTTTTTTTTTTTTTTTTTCATCCAGGTAGGAGGAATCTGTTCCCTTGTCAGCTTCCTCTCCTCCTGGAGCTGGTGAACTTCACTTCTGCTGAAGGGCTCATTTATCCTGTTTGGTAGGCCCAGGTGTTGTACAATGCCCTGCATTTTATGTTGTTCTGTGAGAGAGACAGAGAGAGGAATGGGCAGAGAGAGAGAAAGAGACAGAGACAGAGAGAGACAGAAAGAGAGAGACAGAGAGAGAGAGAAATTCACTATTATCTCTCTTTGAAACAACACAGCAAGGTGGAACTAAATGAAAAGCTTTTGGCTCATAAGAAAACAATACGAGAAGTGATGTGGAAGTTGCCCAAGTTCTGGACCACAGAAGGTAACAGTCTGCCTTTGAATGGGTGACAGAGTTGTGGCATCAGTGCTCAGCACTGGTGACTGCTGGCAGCTATGTGTCATCCAGTGCACCCTATGGCATAGTGTGGTCACACACTCGCACTCTATAGACTGGAGGCCCCATCCATTGGCTCTCGAGGAGGCTTTGTGAGGTATTTAACAACCTTTAGTAGATTCATTTTCGGATGGAATTGTCTCATACACTCTGGTTTACAACTGAGGTTCCTGAGAGAAATATAGATGGAGTAGTTTACTTAATGATATTTTTATTCAACATTACAATTTTATATTTTTCCCCCTTCCAAAGACTTGCATTTAATTCTTGAAGACACATTTTTCTTATTATTTTTACTGCATATTTTAAAAGCACATTTGAAGCAATATAAACAACTTCTGAGGCGTTTGCCATGATATTCTTAGAGTGGCTGAGAAAAGAGATGCATTCTGGATGTCTACGACATTTGTTAATCAAAAAGAAGAATGGAACACATAGTGACAATAAAGGAGCAGGGGATAATGAAGGAACATAATAAAGAACAGGAAGAGACCATCTGTGCTCCACACTGGCATCTTGTGTACTGAGTAATAGCCCCTATGTAGCTGCCATGCAATGGGGAGAGGAGGGCAAAGTTAATGCTAGGCTTTGGACCAAGGAGGAGAGAGTGGAATAGAAATCTGAGGAAGGTCTGGAAGAGAAAACAGGTTCCACATCTCAAGATCTCAAGGTAAAGGGGCTTTGCCGGGCATGGTGGCACACACCTGTAATCCCAGCACTTGGGAGGCTGAAGCAAGAGGATCAGTGCGAGTTCGAGACCAGCCTGGGCTACAAAAGTGAGTTCAAGGCCAGCCTGAACTGCATAGTGAGACCTTGTCTCAAAAGGACAAAAAAAAAAAAAAAAAAAAAAAAAGGGAAAGGGGCTTAGGGCTGGAGAGATAGCTCAGTAGGATAAGCACAAGGTCCTGAGTTCAATCCCTGGTACCACGCACACACAAAGTCTTTTCTCTATGAGGCATTTCTCAAGGTAAAGGGGGTTTTTGAAGTGAAGCATGGAGCTCAGGCCCCTCAGGCTCCAAATGGGAAAGGCTGTGCCTCCAACAGGACGTCTTTCAGGAAACAGAAGCCATCCTCGAAGGCAAGCATGGCAAAAGCAAACAAAAGACAAAACAACACACATAAAAGAATAAACAATAGTGTACCGTCTTGGTTGCTTTCCTACCTGTCTCAGTTACTCTTCTCTTGTTACTGGGTCAAATATCTGGCACTCAGCATTAGGGAAGGAAAGGTTTATTTAGTTCATAATTACTGAAGGTTTCAGTCCATACCCAGCTGAGTCCAAGGCAGAGTGGCACATGGCAGAGAGCAACCTTTCATGGTGGTGGCAAAGAGCAAGATGGCAAAGAGAGGAATAGCAGCAGCTTAAGCAGCTAACATCTCTTTCCTCCTTACCTTGAAAGGCAAATTACCTGCCCCAGGGTAATTTGTGCAGTATCCACACCAACAATAACCAATCACAAAATTCCAGAAGCTGCCCCCCAAGACTACCTGAGGCTTTGGGGGCACAACTAGACACACACTATAACACCACCAACGAGACACAGGGCCCTACACCCATAACTAAGGAAGGGAGGTTTGTTTTGACCCACACTTTCAGTCTGTGGTCACCTGGCTCCAGGGCAGAGACAGAATGGAGAGGGGCCTGGTGGGGGGAAAGGCTATTAACCCAAGGTCATCAGGCAGCAGAGAGAGTAGAGAATTATGGGGCAGTGGGCTGGGGAGATAGTTCAGTAGAATAAGTGCTTGCCTGGCAAGTGCAAGGAACTGAGTTCAATCCCCAGTTCTGAGAGAGAGAGAGAGAGAGAGAGAGAGAGAGAGAGAGAGAGAGAGAGAGAGAGAGAGAGAGAGAGAAAGAGAGAGAGAATTATGGGGGCAAGAGTACAACCACCCTGGTCACACCTCAGTGGCTGCAGCCAGGGTCTTCCTCCTACACACAGCACACTCAGCAATGCAGTGTGCCACTCTATGAGCCAGTCACCTTTCCAAAGCCCCACTTCCAAGCACGTGAGGCGTCGGGGAAACACCGTCGATGGTGAGCATTACATTCTTCACCTTACATAAACAGCTCTTTTGTTACTTGAGGGCGTTCTGGGCTTAAGAATCTTTAATTTTGTGTATTGCACATTACTTACTTCACCATTATCCCAAAAAGAAGTTATTAAATATTCTTATTTATGGAGTATTTAGCTTGGTCCTCTTCAAAGAAAATCAGAAGGACACTTTCCCTGTCTGGTGGGAGTTCACATTTCAGGTCAGAGGTAATGGTCCATCCTTGCCTTCTTTCCCTCAGTTCCTCACAATAAAAGCTCACTTTCTATTCTCAGCAGGAACTGGGCTGAGATGGTTAAAAGATTGCCATCTTTAATCTTTCCTTTTTAAAATATCAGCATTCTAGCAGTCTTCACAGAACTAGAGGAAATGGTCTTAAAATTTATACAGGACAGAGGAGAACTAGAATAGCAAAACAATCTTGGAAAAGTGAGAGCAAAATAGGAGGTAACATAATCCTGGATTTCAAATTATAACACAAAACTACAATGATAAAAGCAGCATGGTGGTGGTACAAAAATAGGCAAGTAGACCACTGCAACAGAAGTGAGGGTGCAGAGATAACCCCCCCTCCCCGCACATTCAACGAACTGATATTTTACAAAGACGTGATCAAATCTAGACCCAGGTATCTTGTCATGTACTAACCAAATTCAAAACGGATCTAAGATTAAATTTTAAGGTAGAAACACCTAATCTGCTGGAAGATAATTAAAAAGCTTCTGAACAGTAAAGGGAACAATGAACAGAGTTAAAAAGAACACCTTACAGAAAGGGAAAACTTCTTCCAGCTCTTCCTCAGACAGAGGACTAATGTTTAGAGTAAAGTATGCAAAATATTAGGCTCCCATAACAAAAGATCCAACCAAGTAAAGCAATCAAATGAATAGACACTTCTAAGAAGCAGGACAAGCAGCCAGAAGGTGCATGAAAAAAAGTACAATGTCTCTGGCTGTGAGAGAAATGCACATTAAAACAACTCTGAGATTCTAGCATACAGGAGGAAGAATGACTATCATTAAGAAATCAGACAACACCAAATGCTAGCAAGGCTACCAGGAGAAAGAAACACTTCTTCATTGTTGGTGGGAATGCAAACTAGTACCTCTATATAAACTTAGAAACTTCCTTAGAAATTGAAAGAAAAAGTCCATTTGCTTGTTGCAGTACATGTCTATCCATGTTTATAGCGGCATACTCATCTAACTCTTGGAAGTAGCCTGTACGTCCATCAACAATGAATGGATAAAGGCAATATAGTATATATAAACAATGGAGCACGACTCTCCTATAAAGAGAGATTTTAAAGAGCTGAATCACTTGTAAGAAAATGGATACACCTTTAGACAGTAATGCTTAGTGAAATACAACAGACTCTCAAGCTTGACTATTGCATGGTTCTTCTTAAATCCAAAATAAAATGCAAAGCAAAGTGATAGATAATTGGAAACAAAGAGATAGATCAAGCGGTAGAGGGAGGGATCAGGGAGAGCAGGAGTTATAGTCAGCATGCATTGCAGAAAAAGTACTAATAAAAATAAAAATTAACAAAGCTATCAATGTTTGACATCAAAATGCTCTATCAACGTTACTCTTCTGTTGTTAAAGTGACTTCAAGATCAAACACAAGTCAAAGAACGATGCACTTATGAGCAATCAAAAGAACAACATAGAAAGCCCTTTCCTTATTTTTTCTCCTTAGTAGTAGATCTAAAAGAAACTCAAAAAGAAAATCAAATGTTGCAATTTATTATTGCCTTTGATATGCAGAAGGTGGCTTCTGTTGTTCTTCATAAGCTCATTTGATGTCACACTTCAACTTTTCTGGAAAAAATATTCCTTATGTTTTGGTTCCCCAGAATTACTGCATGTAATGTAAAAAACATTTCCAATAAGAACAAAATATTGATCTGGCTTCCTATTGTGTGTAGCTTCAGCAAATAACATTTATGATTTTTAAAAATTATTTATGATATTTTAGAACATATTACTTAGCAACAATCTGTTAAAATGAAAAGGGCCACTGGATAGCTTAGTGGACTAAGCACCTGCTTTGGCAAGCTCAGGGACCAGGGTTCAATCCTGGCACCACAGACTACACTGGCCCAGCCCCTGAAAGCACTAAGCTGGCCACCAAGACCGGTCGTAGTGGCATACACCTGCAATCCCAGTGCTGGGGAGGCTGAAAACAGGACAACTATGAGTCAGAGCTGCATATTGAGACCTATACCAAACACATTTTTAAAAAAAATCGAATTTTGAAAAGAAAATTATCCTAGCTAGTTCCTTCTGCCTGAGGATTTTTATTAATCATCCATCTATTAGAAATAGTAAACTTATTCCCCCTATTAAAAAGAAATACCTCATTTTTATTAACAGTAGACTTTACAACACTTATTAACACACTGGTTATTTTCCTTGTGTCTCCTCATCAAACTTTCTTGTGTGGTGGAGGTCATGTCACAAATGCCCTGCTTCTATGCTTTTCTCAGTTTGTAACTGAATGATCTCACAATGCTATTGGAAACTCTTCCTTAGCATCACTGAGGCTGATTCCTGATATTTCATCAATAGGTACACCAGGCTATTCTAACCACCCTCCCAGTGTTAGACCTTTGGGGTACTTCTGGTTCTTGCTGTTAGTCACTGTACAGAATTGAACAGCATTGTGGGCAAGGTTTTCTGTTTTCAGGAATCAGTCCCTTCAATGGCTGGATTTCAGAGCTCTGGGCACACCGCACACTGCTTCCTTAATCCTGTAAATGGTACCACCCAAACAGAAGTTGTGTGACCAGAGTTGTGTGCTGGCTCCTTTCTTGCATGCTGTCCTCCTTTACAGAGCAGCTGGAGAGCATTCACGTGAAGGGAAACAGCAGGAGAGAAACTCACACAGCTCCCTCCGTATGGTGTCGCTCCATGACTCTTTCCGAAACATAAGGGAGAAACCATTGTTGCCATTCATTGTTGAGGAAAACTACACTCTTGATAAACAGCTGGTATATATAGGCAAATGAAATCATACAATTAATTGGGCTTCTTTCACCCCTGGCCACTAGAGATCTCAGAGGCCAGTGTGTAGCTAATTTTTCAGCATTGTAGAAGGTTTATTGTTTTGTTTTTGATCTTCTTTTCCTCTTCGAAAAATAATTTTTAGTTTACAATTGAATGTTTAACTGCATCAGTCCTTAAAGAAAAGCACATGAAATCTAAATTATGACTTTTTTTTTTTTTGATACTGGCAATTGAACTCCCGATCTTGTGCTTGTCAGGGAGGTGCTTATATCACTGAGCTATATCTCTAGCCCCATGAAATCTAAATTAGTTTATAAATAATTTTCATTTAAAAGTACTTTGACATTGTTACTTTAAGTTGTATTTTACTATGAGTGAAATGGAGCGCTTGTTCAGTATTCATGTTAGTTTCTAGCTCGTTTCTTTTGTCCACTTACCTTCCAAAGCCTTCCTTTGTTGTTAATAGTCTGTGTTTTGTGTTTTAATATTTTCATACCCAATGTAAATATTTTTCAGTTTTCTTGCTAATTTCACTTGTCATTTTTTTTTTTACTTATAAAAAGGTTTCCTTCTTATATAAGTAAAACTTCCATAGCATTTTTGGAAGCATTTAATATATTATTTTTATAATTTGTGATTTCTCCTATTGCTTTTGTGCCTACAAATTCCTCACAAATTGAGAAGCTTATTAGATATTAACTTCAATTTTTATCTAGAATCTAATTTCATTGGTGATTTTATGACAAACTATTTAAAATTTATGTAAATAAAGTTTATGAAATAAGATATGTACTGTCCACTTTACTTAAAAGTGCACATATGTTTTCCTTGATGCTTATATATATGCAGTCTTAGTACGCACATTCAATGACCTTTTTGTTCATTTTTTCCTTATTATTATGTCTCAAGTCTTCAACACATATTTACATTCCATTGGCAAGTTCTTGCAAAATTAAGTAAGTGATATAGGTGATAACGGGCCTCTTTATTTCATTCCCAGTTTTAAGGGAATGACCCAGTGTTTGTCCTATAAAGAAAATATACCTGTCAGTTTGACACAAACATTTTGCTGGACTTTCCTAGTCCTCTGTTTATAAATAGTCAGGAGTAGGTCATAAACTAAGGCTAAAAGGATTAGCATTTTGACCTATCTTGAGATACAATAATGGGATTTTCTTACAAGATTATAGAAAAAAAAAGACTATGAGATTATCACTACATTTCCTAATACTTGAATATGTGTTTATCCTGGTAAGCCTTATAAAAGCTATGGGTATTTTTCTTTCATGTAAAATTCAATTTGTTGATTTTTTTCAGAATCTTTGCAGTTATATTTTATTTTGATTGTGCTGTAGTTTTGGGTCTATTTTGTACTACCTCTATGAGATTTTTAAATATCATCTAGTCTGAGGCTTGTAAAGCTTTCAATGTTTTTAACCCTTCAAATCCGCTAGCATAGTAGCACTTATCTAAAAGATATTGAAAAAAGAATTTTGTCTATATTCTTAATCACATTTACCCTGAAGCATTCCAGAAAGATCTGGAGAAGTGTTAGCAAAATCTGTATCACAGAATAAAGTATAACTAGGATGAAATGAATCACTTATGTTGAGGTGTATCAATGTGTGCTCATGCTAAGAACTGTTACATATAGACTTTGTGCCTGTGGTCTAGAGTACAAAATCAGTATTATCTCAGTTGATAAGTTTCTCAGCTGTGCTTGTTGCTAATAGTACTACTGCAGCTAGGATGTCATACTTGATGTAATCAGTTGTTCTTCTTTGTGTGACAATATTAGGAAGCTCAGGAATGATAACCTCACCACAGCCTTATACCAAGAGACTGGGCACTGAGTCAAACAGATACCAACATTCCACTCCCAATTAATTGGGATAGTAGGATCTTAGGACAGACACAAACCAAGAATCCCCTATACACAGAAGATTGCCCTGAAGTACAGAGTTTTCCTGGAGGGGTCTTGACACTAGTGATATAGCTATCTCCTACCAAAACTCAGGAGGATCATCATAAAATGTTTGTCCTGTTGAATTTTGGACTTGTTTTGATCCTATTTCTTTGTATCCCCATTTGTACCTTTTGGAATGGAAAAGTCTATCTTGTGCCATTGACAGTTGGAAGTGTCTAACTTTCTTTTCATTTGTGCAGGGGCTCACAGATAGGAATTTGCCTTCCACATTGGAGAATACTTTAGATTTGGACTTTTCAGTAAGGCTGACACTGTTAGAGTTTTGGAAATTCTTACAGATGGACTAAATGCCTTTTACGCAAGAGGGAGTGCATTAGTCTTTGGGGAGGTAGGGGTAGAATGTTTTGGTGTATCTAGATGTGCCCCCAAAGCCTCCTGCATTTATGGGGGTGGGATTTTCAAAGACAGCTCTGAAAACAGAGTTTGTAATTGGCTCATGGCCTAGTGCTAGAATTAGAGGTGTGAGTGCCACACCTGCATTAGGTCAACTGCATTCAATATAAGGGAGGAAGGAAGCTTGCTCCTCCATTGGTTCTTTGCTGCTTTTGCTGCTTTTACTGCCATGAGCAGTTGCTCTTCTGCCAAGGCATCCTGCCTTGGAGCCAGTTGATTATGGAGTGAAACCTCTGCAAACTATGAGCTAAGTAAACCTTTATTACTTTAAACATGGGTGTTGTGTATTTTGTCTCAGCAACAGGAAAAGTAAGTCCACCCACTTGGGATTTGGAGAATCACTCGCAAGAGTGCAAAAAATAGACACTAAGTTTCTGCTAACTTCTCAGGAACTATATAAAAGCACTGCTTGTCCATATAACAATGAGCTCAAATTGCATGGGGTGAGTTTTATTTAATTTTATTTATTTATTAATTTATTTTTATTATTATGGCCAGCTCAGCCTGCCCCTTGTGGGTGGGGCTGGTGCAGCATGTGGTGCCGGGATCGAACCGTGATCCCTGCAGTCACTTAAGCTTTCCTAAGCAGGCATTTTAGACCACTGAACCATCTTGCTGGCCCATATTGGGTGAGTTTTGATATCTATATAAGATGTGTTGTCATGAAAAGAACAAAAGGACAGTCATCTTGGCACTGGTAGTGAAGTGTGGGGCTGTGTAATATTTAAAAATATTTTTATCTGCAGAGAATGGCTTTAGTCTAATTGTAGGGAAAGAGAAAACAAATTAGAAAACCTATTAATACCATTTTTCCCTCATTAACATTCACAGTGTTGCTGCTTCTTAAAATAAGAAGCCATTTGTGACCTGAAAGTTGGTCACCTCCAATACCTCTGGGTCATGCTAAAAATAGAAATAAACCTACCTTCCCAAGAACATAGTCTATGCATTTTTAGTAGCAAGATCATATAGGGAAATCAGTGTGTCTATTATTAAAACAGAAAAGCAGAGTGTTAGAACACTAATTTGGAACAAAAAGATTATGCAAGACAAATTCTGAACATGAGAACAATAATTCACCCTTGAGCAGGAAAACAATTTGATAGAACTCAATGCATTAACAGACCTATGGTTGAATGTCAAAAAGGAACATCCAGCCAGTGAAAATGTAGGAGATCTAGCGGGAATACTCAGATTTGAGCTTTAAATCATCAGGATACAGAGGATTCAGGCCACTCTCTGCAGTGCATAGAGCAGCAGCAGATGTCACTAAAGGAAAAGGAGAAGGGATCATTTTTTTTATCTTACCACAAAGGTGGTACCTGTGTTTATTATCTAAGTTAAAGGACTGTTGGAATGCTGGGGATTTCTTAGTGTATTATAGTGCAATAAGCCCTCCAAAGGTTTACACAACCTAAAGCTGTGAGTTCCTCATATGAAAAGGCCCTTAATAGTCTTTAGTTTGGAAGGCATTACTCAAGAAAGAACTAGAAGATTGATTAAATGTTTAAATAATTATTTAAAAGGTGTTTGGAGCATTTTGTGATGAAGGCATTGTGTAGTGGATATTGCAAGATTTTACACTATAAAAGATCTAATGTCTTTTATCTCTAAAGCTGTTGTTATATAGGAAATGAGAAAAAGTATTTATGGCTAAGCTGATGAATGATGCTATGATATGATATGCAGTGAACTGAACAGCCATTAGAGAATGGAGCTCAGAAGGATACTTTTGCCTAAATGGCTGGTAAAATGCAGAAGGGAAGGTGACATTTGGTATTCTGGGCAGTGGATGTATCTGAATGACTTTACACAGAGGCAAAATAGCTTTCTACATCTTCAGGGTGTGGCCATTACTCCTCAACATCCATGACATGAGATTCAGATTGGAAATGTTGGGGCAAACAGCTAGAACAGGAGGTGGGAGCCAGATACACAGAGCTTGGCATGGCAGTGTGGTTGGTCCCAGCTTAGGATTTGGGTGCAGGGCAATGCACTGTAGAAATGATGCCATAAGGAACAACTAACATAAGGGAACATTAGACAGAGAAGAGAGGATGCTTAGTAAATGGTGACTGCATCATCCATCAATTGCTATGGGCAACAGGACTTTATACCACAGAAAACCTTTTGAGAGGTGATAGAAAACACTCTAGAATATTCTTCCTTAGGTGAGAACAGTGAAATCTTTACCTGACAAATCCCTTTTCCCTCACCGGTTGAGGTTTCTTGGACCCATTATATAAGCCCCGGGATACTGAAGTCTAAAACCACAAAGCCACCCTGGTTTTATCAAGGTGATAATCTCAGTGGGCAGAGTGAAGACACGTTCACAGAAGAGAAGCTGGCCTTCACTCAGAAGCAGCCATGGTGCATTCCTCAGAGCTTTGTGACAGGCACGTGGCCTACTTATTGCTCTGCCTCCTCTGCGTGTCTCTGACCACTTACTGAGGTCCCACGGGGTTAGATGAGGTAACTTCAGTTCTCTGCCTCCACTCAAGTGTCAAAGGTTCTTCTTCTGGGACTGAGACATAAGAGCATCTTATTTAGTAGCCACAGGCAATCAAGCTGGGCATTTCCTGAGTGACAAAAACAACCTTACTTTAGATGTACAGTGAAAAGGGGAACAGATTACACAGTGAAGAATAGTTATGTTCCATAGTTATGTTCCTCTGAGGACAGGGGCTACAGCCAGGAGCAACTTGGAATCTTCTAAAATTTGCCTCTTTCTTTCTTTCTTTCTTTTTTTTTTTTCTTTTGTCTTTTTCAGACAGGGTCTCACTATGCAGTTCAGGCTGGCCTTGAGCACTTTTGTAGCCCAGGCTGGTCTTGAATTTGCACTGATCCTCCTGCCTCAGCCTCCTGAGTGCTGGAATTACAGGTGTGCGCCACCACGCCTGGCTTCTCTCTGTCTTTCTTAATAAGGGAGCTTGCGCCACTTCAAATTCTGATACTTTTTATCAAGGAATATTCTTGTGGGCTTCCTATCCTCCCTAGCCTACCACCAACTCCTAAGTGACCTACTACCTTCCTTTATGAGCCAAGAGGGTAAAGACCTTGTTTGATGCCCTGGATCTACTATTATTCTAATGAGCTTTCCTTTAAACATGATCTGTTTCTTTTCTCTAGAGGCATTTAGTATACTGTTCCTGTGATGAATATCTGGGATCTTGATTATTATATGTCTGGATGTGGCTTTAATTGGGTTGATGTTACTTGGAGTTCTATATGCTTCAGTTTTCTGAATGTCAGATTGTTTCCCCATATTTGGCAAGTTTTCTGCTATTATTTCTGTCCTTATTCTTTTTATATCATTTGTACAGACTCCTTTCTCATTGATGCCTATTAGTCTTATGTTGTTTATCTTTGCATTATCTTGCAGATGTTGGATTATTTTCTCTTGCATCCTAGTTGCTATTAAGAGATCTTACTTCTTCACTAGCTGCAATGGTGTCTTTCAGGTCTGAAAGTCTATTTTTACTTTCATTGAAATGGTTTTGCCAGCTTGTGACTGAGATTTTAAGTTCCTGTATAGCACTTTGAATCTGCTTTACACATTGTATTACTTTCCTATATCGCTTATTCAAGGATTCCATCACTTTTGTCTTCCTCTCTGTTCTTTTATCAGTATCTTCTTTAGAAGCCCTTAGTACTTCTTTTTTTTTTTTTTTTTTTTTTTTTTTTTTTTTTTTTTTTTTTTTTTTTTTTTTTTTT
>PVJA010005534.1:0-28688 GCA_004027025.1 Myocastor coypus
CTCTCTTTCCCCTCCTTTCCCTTCCCCCTCCCTCCCCCTCCCCTTCTCCCTCTTCCTCTCCTTCTCTCTCCCTCTCCCCTGCTCCTTGACAAACTGCTCTGTGAATTAAGGAGGAGTAAAAGATCACCAAAGCTAATTTCTAATCTGTGATGCCATGTGTTTCCAGAAATTTCTACCCTATTTAACATGGTTTTTGGCATTCACATAAGGAGGACCCTCCCTATCTCTGTACCCACCTGCTGCACCCTCAAATCCCAGTGCATAGGCAGCAAGGCAGCCAACAACGCAGCCTGCTTTCCTTTCCAGACGTTCACTGACTCTCTAACAAGTGTCACCTAACCTGCTCTCCACTGTCATATCTAAAGAAATAATACGTATCACATTAACGAAAGCACATTGACATTTTTTTAAGTAAAGGAGTTCACAGAAGTAAACACAAGCAATTGTTTTTATCCAGAATGTTCAGTGATATTAGGAGCATGCATACCTCTGTCGATCAGACAGGAGCAGTTGCTTATCTCAAGTCCCTGTCTTAGTTACCGTGCCTGTTTCCCAGAGTGGACACTGAGCACTCCCCCTCTCAGAACATGCCTCCAAGCTCCTCGAGTGCTCTCGGCATGAAGTGGCTTCTGAAGCCTCTGTCGCTGGGAGAGCTGGCTTGCTTTTGTTGTCACTACTGCTGGTTCTCCTCCATTCTTTATGATAAGCCTACTCTGTAGTGATTTCTTGGTTGATTTAAGACCACATAGTCTCTGAATTTTGCAAAAATAAGGAAAGAAGAGCAAGAGGGAGGGAGGCAAGGGAAAATTATTCCTTGCATTATTTGTCACTATTTTATATTTAACTGTCATTTTAGAGGAACTACCCATATCTCAATAAAGCTAAATATTTTATGCAAGATAATCACAGTATGGAATAACTCAGACTTTCTTACACAGGCACTGTCTATTAAATCTTTGTCTGTTGTGGGAAAAAGATAAGTATGGAAGCACTTTAGTCCATTATAAATTCACTGTTTAAAAAAAGAAATGCTTCACTATATTAACAAAACAGCCTAGTTGTATCAAACAATTGGTTAATTCAATGAAGTTGCCAAAAAATAGCAATCAATTCAGTGAAAAGAAAATCAATCACAGAGGTTGTTTGGTTGTTTTGTAGACAAAACAGTCAGTGGAGTGATTGAATTTCTCACTTTTCGATGAGTTGTTTTGGCCTTGTGTGGATGCAGCCATTAACTCATTAATCACCTAGAACTCCTCAGCGGCTGCGGGAGGGAAGCCATTACTTTCCAAGTATAGATCGCATATTAACAGTATGCAAAAGGCCTGCCAGGGCGAATGTGCTCAATGACCCAACTGGAGAAAAACGAGTTTCCCAAATATTTTATAGCATGTGGAAGTAAACTGCGTCTGATTTATCATTTCACTTCTCAATTGTAGAACTCCATGTCCTTTGGTATAAGTTTACAGAGAATTTAAGACATATAAAATATACTCATTTAATCTTTAAATTAGAATGAATTGTAAGTCATAGAGTGCTAAAAAATAATCCTTGCAACATTCCAAGTTTCCCCACATTGATTTTATGCAATATCAAAATGGAAGGCTTTCATACACATCACAATGAGCTCCCGCCCATGTAGTATACATATATGCCATTCTGATAAATAGGTATGTTTTCCCGTATGGTGTTCAATGTTAGCGTCTAATTTACCTTTAATTTTTAATTAATTTTAAATTACTTTCTAAATGAAGCAGACAAGAGTAATTTGCATGTTTATTTGCATATCAGTAAACAAATCGCTTGCATTGTTTACCCAGTTCCTGTCCCTAGGACACACAGAGGTTCTTCTCTCCCCTTGTGGTGACTCAGAACCACAGAGCACCAAGGTGCCCTCTACGACTGGCACAACTGTTCTGCTCCCAGAGTGGATGATTCTGGCTCTCTTCTCTGCAGAGGTCACAGTGGTTTATGAAAGGCCAAGGTCAGCGAGAGAAAGGGAGCCCTGGAATTTCTCAGAGGGCTAGCAATGGCTGCACTACATCTTTAGAAAACAAAACTATAGGCTTTTCATGCACTGTGGGTTTTTTAAATGTACAGTGCCCTGAGCTTCTCTATTATTAATACCAAATCAGAAAAAGTCACACTGAAGCTATTCCCTGGATTGCTGGGAATCAGAACAAGTTGACACAGTCAGAATGAGACAACACAGAACAAGAGGGCTTCCTCAGTGGTAAACCATGGCTAAGTTTTTGATGTTGTTGTGTTGTGTTGTTTCTTGTCTGACAAGGCTGTCCTCTGGCTGGCCTAATGGCAGCTGCAGTCTGCAGATACCTTGCCTTTTGATCATGACACACCGTGCCAATACACGAGCCAATACACGAGCCACCTCGAAGACCCTTCGGAGGCTGACAGGCAGCCTGGGATTCAAAGAGCTTTGCCACTTTCCTGGAACACATACAACCACATAGGACTACAGAGGTGCTTCTCTAGTTTGGAGGAACTGCGATGTCCCTCTTTATGCATGGCCTCAGTAAGCAAAAGGATTATAGTTGCTGATCTTGTCCTACTAGCAGAAAGGCTGGTATCACAGTACACACTAATGGGCGCATGGTGATGGCATATGGAGCCTGACTTATCCCATTTCTAATCCTACCTCATACCTCTTGTATGACTTTGGGGATGATCCTTTAACCCTCTGAGGTTTTATTACTCTGAATTACACATAACCTATTAAAAGTGATTTTTTTTTTTTTTTTTTTTTTTTTTTGTCTTTTTGAGGCAATCTCACTATGCAGTGAAGGCTGGCATAGAACTCACTTTTGTAGCCCAGGCTGGTCTCAGACTCACATCAATCCTGCTGCCTCAGCCTCCCAAGTGCTGGGATTACAGGTGTGCACCACCATGCCTGGCTAAAAGTGATTATTTTTTAAGGTTGTAGTTAAGAGTATATAAAAGGGAGAGATATCCTGCAACATTTTGCCATGTTTTCCTTTCCTCATCAGTGGTAATAGATACCCAGGCCCACACCTGGCAGATGTCAAATGTGGTACCTCATGGCCCATTAAGGGGGAAACAAGACCTGGGGGAATTTTATGCAGATGTCTCCATCTTTACTCCACGAGGACAACCACAGTTTCCAAGGCTGCACTACCAAGAATTAGCTTTTCCCTTTTAACCAAGTGTTTATCAAACTCCAGCCAGCCCTGAGGGTCCAAAGTAATATTAAATGTGTCAAGATGGTGCTCTTTACAGCTGGCCTGTCATCAGTCAATCAGTCCTGCAGCCACAGAAACAGCAACATTCCCTGTACCAAGAGCACAAAAACATTCTGCCCTGCAAAACAGCCAGTCATTGACTGGTGCAGTTCCTGGCTCCTGGTCACTGCTGTGCAGAGAGAAGAGGACTTGTGCACAAGCAGTACTCAATGCCCCCGTAAGGAAGGTGCAAATCTAAACCTCTTCCCAGCACCCCACTGCCGCAGCTCTGAGCCAGTCTCCAGGAATGTACACAATGAGGTACAGCAATGCAATCAAAGAAATCCTAATAAAGACATAAGAAAGTGAGCCAGGGGAAAGCTCAGCACGCAGAGAGATTGCACACAATTCCAAAGAGAAGAATCCCAACTGGTCTTAGATTTTCCTGTTTGCTATGGTGCTGCTGCAGCTAGAGACTGAAGTCAGGGTCTCATGTGTACAGGGCCAGAGCTGTGTTGCTAGTTTCTAACTATCCAAAACAGAAAGACAACTTAATGCATTGCTGCTCATATGCTCTCCATAAAATAAAACAATACTTGTTGTTCACACAAGCAATGTTTCCAGGCAGTAAACTCTCAAAGATGTGTCTCCCACTAGTCCACATAAAGCGAAATCTATGAGTCTGAAACTACCTACAAATGTATTCCATAACTTTGTGTTTGGTAGGTAAATAAAAGGCTCAAAATTAATATTTCAGCACTCTGCACTACAATAACATTTCTAACTAAAGCGTTTAAACAGGCTGCCTTATTTCAGCGACAGAATCGTACCTCAGAGTGTTCTAGGGTTGCTTTGCACAGCTGTCCTGGCTGTGCACGGTATTTACCTCAACTGTGGTGAATGGTGGCCCCCAGGGATTGTGACGCAGCTGACAAGCACCCTGAACAGTGCTTCCCCTATATGGAACACAGAGTCAAATTTTCTTTACTGTCTGAATATGTCAGGGGAAATTAAAGGGAAGGAGGAAGAGATTATGCTTGTGGCCCTATCTAGACATGACCTGTAGCTTTGGCACTTGCTGTATGACCTCAGAAACATCACTTAGCCTTTTGGTATATGTATGCATCTATGAAATGGAGATGTCACATGTGCATGCCTGAGGGACGAGGACTATAACTTGAGAGTAGCATGGGGTTCAATGCCCATCATTGAATAAACAACTAAAAACCTTACAGGTCAGATAGGATTAAGCACTTTATACATATAAAAAAAATCTCCTGGTAACTCTTGGCATAAATATTCTGCCTTAATATTATTGTGCATGATTCCAATTGTAGAAAATCTCCAGGTGGATTTCTATTTCAATGTCTTCCAATAACTATGCTCTCCCCACAAAGCATCTGTTAGATTAGGTACTTGTATGGTACAATGCTTTGGTCCAGTATATTTCTAAGATAATACAGATAAAAAAGAAAGAAACTGAGCCTCTTAATCACCCACAACATGTGAGACACTCAGTAGTTAGTTCACATGTGATCTTTTTTAAAAATTTATTTATTACTTTTAATAAGAAATAACAATGAGACAATTTCAAAACACATTAGTAGTTCAGCCACAATAATTAATACAATGCATATTGTTATCTTCACAGTAGTTATTCAGAGTACAGGATGCAGACCTGATAATTTTTCTAATCACTATTGGTACAAAAATTTCTTCTCATTGAACTAAGAGAACGTAGCTGTATACATAGTCCAATATTCCATGATAGTAGTGGGTTTTTGGCAGAACTGGAAATGTCAGAAGCTGTTGATTTAAGCCTTTTACAGATCAGCATACTAATCTATCTTTACGTTTTATGCCTCATGGATAAACTTCTCTGCTGGGTGTTTAAGGGCAAGTTAAAGCAAGACCTGTATAACAAAACATGTAATTTTTGCATCTCGAGGCTAGTCAAATTCCTTCAAGATTTACTTTGAAACCATGTAGAGTGCTTTGTGAAACTGTTGGCAGTGATGGCCGTCTGGATGAGTCACAGCCATTGCTTGACCAGTTATGCATGTGATCTTGTTCAGCCTACACAGTCATCTAAGGTCAAAGCAGCATCCCACAGCAAGCATAACCAGCTTGCAAGCACAAAGGTTGTCACCTGCTCAGTCACCAACCGAATGCCATAGACTCTAGTTCCTCAAAATTCCCCTAACTTCCTGATGCTGTCTCATGTATATAATGCACAAAACCTGCTGGACAATTAGCTCTTGAAACTCCCAAGTGTCACTGTGCTCACATTGCAAACATTCACAACAGCTTCAGAGTCTAGGGAAATGGAAGGCAAGGATGGCATGATAGCAACAGAACCATAAAAAAGTGAATATCCACTCAGACCAAAAACACATGGGCTTCGTCTCAGCACTGTGTATCTTTAGGTCAATTATTTCAACTCCCTCTTTCTCATCTGTAAAATTGAGACAATAAGATCACACTTGCAGATTTAGTAACTGTATACAATGCCCAACACACAGCAGGTGCTCATTAAATGACCATTGTTTCTGCTAGCATTTGGAGTCCAGGGCCTCCAGGTCATGAAAAGCAGCAATCTCCACCCCACCACTCCTTCCTCAGTGCCTTCTGTGTGTAACCCTGTCAGCACACAGGGCTATGACAGAGAACCAGACTGACAAGGCTCCAGCTCCTCAAGGAGCCTACATTCTAGATGGGAAGAGGAAAAGTAAATAAACCAAGAGGTGGGTGATGTTATTGAAAATTGTTTTCAGCACTCTGAAATAAGTGCACTAGAGGTATTAGGAACAGAGAAGGAGAAATCTGTAGAGATTTTCATAGCAGAAAAACACTGCCTGATTTCTATTTGTAACACATCCTGTTAATATTTGGCGAGAGTTGGCTCAAGGGCTAAAGCGCAGAAGGGAGGGAGGAAAAGCCATTTTGTCCTGCAGAGGGACAACTTGATACCTGGGCTGACTCCAAAGAAGTCTTCAATATGATAAAACAGGCCCTTCTGCATACACAGGAGTATGCTGCTCATATTCACTGGGGATGACCAAAGTATTTGTTATCATGGGAACCGCTGAGTTAGCAGAACAGTCCCCAGCTGTAAGCCAGATCATGGGACACATACAACAGAAGATGCCAAAGCCATAGATGAAAGCAGCTTGTGCCATGTTTGGGAGAAAAAGATTTAGAAAGACTCCAGTAAGCTTGGGCCACAAATCTCAAATGCACAGCAAGAGAAAGGGTAAGCAGTGCCAGCGAGGACTTCTGTAAGGAAGGAGCCAAGGCAAGTCTATGCCAGAACCCTGGGCTCTGTCCCTCAACTTTCATTGATGCCATATGAGTGTCTCCATCCCAGGGACAGGTGAACACAGCCTGAAAGGGGCCCTACTTGTGTGAGCTGGCTGTTGTGAAAGAAGTGGCAGGGAAAGCTATGTTGTGCCTGGGAACATGTTTGTGTGTGTATGTATACACGTACACACACATGCACATGGACACTTTCATTCAGTCCGTGAGTTTCTAAACTATTTTCCCATGTGTTATGGCTGTTATCTAGATAGCCCACCACAGCCTTCTAATTTATAGAGACTCATCTGTTAAAGCCCCAGACTCCTACCAGATTATAATGCAGAAATGTTATCTTGAAAAAATAACACATTTCATTTTTATTTAAAGTACTGATAATCTCACAAATTGGGGGATGGACTTTCTGGGTAAAGACTCTCATCTGTTTGGCTTTCTTATGGGGATACATGTTTTGTAGAAGAGAAAAGACACACACATAGGTGGGGCTTCAGGAAGGGCACTGGAACACAAATGTGCAATGCTGGATCAGCCCACTGATGGGCGTGATGTGGGGAGGTGAAGCCTGGTAGAAACAGGTGGGTAGCTACGAGCACAGCCTAAAGACAGAGGTAGTGAGATGGAGGATATTCATCTTCCCCCTTGCTGTCAGGCTCTGCTATCCAATAAGACTGGGGTTGAAGCTCAGCAAAGGAACAGGGGAGGAGGGGACAGATGGCTAGGGTTCAGGCATGACTCTGGGGACCTCATGGTCACATAGAGGCAGAGGGTGAGAAGCAGGGGCACTGACACCAAAATCCCCTCTGGTACACTTTGTTCAGAGGCCATCCAAGCCACACTCTGCCTCTGGGAGGCCAAATCAACTCTTGCTTTTTGCGGCACATGCCTGTCTGTTTAAGGAATTGGGAGATGATTCTGCCTCCCACTCACACTGGCACTGCGCTTTGCACGTAGGCAGCACTGAGCCAGGCTGGTCCTCGAAAGGTCAGAATTAGCATGGAATGAAATACTGAGGGATGGGGTTTAAGCAAAAGCGGCTTCGTTTTTATGCAATGCCTGTGAAACTGCAAGCCAGAGCTCCTAACAAGTACTGGGCAGAGCAGGGGCTTTGTGCTGTGTCCTCTCTGCAGGAAGAGGTGAGGATATTCTTTGCTGTTGATCAAAATTCCTTGCTTTAAGCTGGGCGTGGTGGCACATGCCTGTAATCCCAGCACTCGGGAGGCTGAGTCAGGCGGATCGGTGCAAGTTCGAGACCAACCTGGGCTACAAAAGTGAGCTCAAGGTCAGCCTGAACTGCATAACGAGACCCTGTCTCAAAAAGACAAAAAAAAAATTTTCCTTGCTTTTGTGGACCCTGGAGTGACAGCCTTGCACCATCCTACGGGCGGGGGGCGGGGGGCGGGAGGGGAACGTGGCTTTCGTCAGCAGAGGCTTCTACCTGTGCACATGCACAAGCACAGACAGCACGCATGGACGCACACTCCCTGTCTTCAAGCAGCCCCTGAGAACACACCAGAAGCTGAGCTTACAACTACAAAACACCACCAACAAAACATCCTGTGGCAAGCGTCACACCAGATGAATTTAGAAGTGGGAAGGATTGAGATGCAGTAGCATCCTATATCTTCCACTTTTCGATGGTATATAGAATACTCGCCGGTGGTCACTCTGTGCGCACTCTGGGACCGAGGGACACCAGCCTGTGTACTTATCGTTCACTAAATACATGATTCTCACAAGAACCCCCCCAAAGAGGCACTGTTCCCACCCCATCTTACATGTAAGGAAACTGAAATGGGGTTCAGTAATTTTTCCAATCATGCCACTGGCAAGTGGCCCAGGAGAACTACAACCAGGATCTTGAGTTTTCAGAAACTTTTCCAGGTTGCCGTTCTGATACAATGTGGCAGAGTGAGGGTGCTTGTCTTCATGGAAGAGGTAAGGGGGGAAAGATTTGAAAAGCATCTTCCAAAGCACAAGGCTCTGATTTCACAGCACTTCCCCAAGCAGAGAAATAATACTCTAGGCTTCCTATGAGTCGCAACCTTTACAAAAATTAAGCTTTTCAAGATGGATTTTATAAAATATCCTCTCAGAATCACAGATTTGCAACTAATGTGTGAGATTCCTTGATAAACATGATAGCCATAATGATTATCATGGCCAGGAAGGAGGGGACAATATTTGGTCAAACATCCTGAAGGGTGTATCTGTGTATTTGTGGTTAAGATTAGCACTTACAGCTGTCTTCCTTGGTATGGTGGCCCTCCTCCCTTCAGTTGAAGCCCCAAATAGAATAAAAAAGTTGAACCTCCCTTCATGGAATGAAACTCTTTCCTGACTGCTTCAGCTGAGATAGTGTCTGTCCTGTCCTTCAGGCTTTAATGGAAACGTCACATATGCGGCAGCAGTGCTGGTCCCTCTGTGCCACCGCCATCCTTTTCACTGTCCAGCCTGTGTGAGATTCTGTGGTCTGTGC
Source organism: Myocastor coypus (assembly GCA_004027025.1). Lineage (NCBI taxonomy): Eukaryota > Metazoa > Chordata > Mammalia > Rodentia > Myocastoridae > Myocastor > Myocastor coypus. The sequence continues at coordinate 8,989 of PVJA010005534.1, forward strand.
TTGGGGATCACAAGGTAAAACTCTGGTTTTAAGGATGAGTGAACAAAGACCCAGTCACGTTAGAGACCCAGCCACCACTGCACTAAGCACCACCCGTGCGTGAGCAGGAAGGCCGTTTTCCTCTGTGCCGAGTTGCCCCTCCTGATAGAGAGGAGTCATACACGACTGACACTTGGGAGAACACTGGCATGCTTTCCAGCTCCAACTAGCTTATTAACTCTAATATTCTCCAAAAATCCTATGTCATTTCTTTGAAATCCATCATCTTCTTTCTTTTGCAGAGTAACATGTTGTCACTTTGGGTTTTTTTTTTGTTTTGTTTTGTTTTGTTTTGTTTATTTATTTATTTATTTATTTATTTATTTATTTATTTATTTTTCTTGTTTCAGAACCCCTGTTTTGTTTATTCACTCATTTTTACCGCTGGCTCAACCCACCCCGAGGGCAGGACTGACGCAGCATGTGGTGCCGCGGATCGAACCGCGGTCCCTGAAGCCACCCAAGCTTCCCCAAGCAGGCGCTTTAGACCACTGAGCCATCCCGCCGGGCCCTTTTTTGTTTTTGTTTTTGTTTTTTTTTCATGTTGTCACTTTGGCTCAGTTACTTTTGAGGCAATTTAATCTGATTTTGCTGTGAGCCGGTTATTCTTCTCACATCTGTTTGATCATTCAGCAACTAATAGATGTTTTTTCATAACTACCGATATGAAAGAGAGAGGGAAAAGTGTCTTTCACCTTATATGCCCTGTGTCCTCTGAGAGGGGCGCGACTCACAAGGAGCGAATTTGGAAAATGTGTCTCTAGACTTTTTCCTCTGTCCTTTGGGAAATCAGACGCCAGAAGGATAAGCACATGCACAAGGCTGCTGCAGCCCGTGTAGGAGTATGGAAATCACCCCAGCTGAAAAAGACAAAAAGGGAAGGAGGCTGGCCCAGCACATATCCCCACTGTAATTCCCAAGGAAAAGCAACCTAAAACCTTAACCCACTTACCCTAGTAAAGTGCATGGAACAATCACTGAAAATATGGAAGTGAAGTCATGGTTTTCTCTGAACAGAAGTAAAAATATCTTACCGAGAAAGAAAATTAAAACTTAGCCCTAACTAATCTGTGTTCTTCCCACCCATAAGCCTCAGTTGTGAATCAGAGTCAGGAGCGGCGGTACAGGGACACAGTCTATTACAGGGATGAGACATCGGAGTCAGAAAACTTGTGGAAGTAGCCTGATAAATGAAAGCAAAGTGTGCGGAGCTGCCAGAGACCACACTTCCTCCCCAGGCATTTGCAGGAAGAGCTGGAGAAACAGCTTCTAAGGCATTGCAAGCCATTTTCTTTCCTGAGCTACGCCACCCCCTGCTCCTTTTTCATTCCAATTGCTGCATTTCTAGAGTATTATACTGCCATTTTTCTCTTCCTTGTCTAACTCCAATCGCACTTCTGGGCTGTTGTCCCCACAGCTGATGGCGTTAATCTCCATGGGAACCAATGCAACTCAGAGGGTCAATATGTGCTTGGCCAGTCCTGTTACAATCACTGCCAGCGTGTTACCAGTGTAATCCTCAGTCATCACATTTTTGTCTTTTGAATTTTGCCAATGGGTCGTGCAGCGTAAAGGCAATAGCTTCACAGGAAATCTTAGCTTAGCACTTCGGAGAAAATGCTACCTCGGCCACCTTCCACACAAGTCTCATTCCAGAAGCCATGTAACATTTTCCTAGACTTTCTCTGTGCCCAATATTTTGCCCTAGGATCCTGAATTCTAGCTTGGGACAGTGAAAACTTTGCGGGGAATATCAATGACTGTGGAAACGGTGGATCTTCTTTTACTTAGAACATTCAGATTTTTCTGTCACAGTGCTGACAATACCAATGTGACCTTTTTGTTGTTGTTTTTGGAATGGGGAATCCAGGATCTTTGGGTCTTGCACTGAGATACATCCTCAGCCCCTTTTAGTTTTTATTTTGATATAGGGTTTCATTAAGTCATTAAATTTCCCAGGTTGGGCTCAAACTTGGAACTTCCTGCCTCAATCACCCAGAGTACTAGAATTATATGCCCGTGCCATCATGCCTACATACCACCTATAGCTTTTATCTATGAACTGCCATTTCTTCTCTGCAGAAAACCAATATTATTTCTCATCTGTCCTCCCATTATATCCCTCCTCGTGTTGTTAAATCCCCAACCGCTCCTACTTTAACATTAAGACTCCACGTCTTTTCCACATATATTTCCTACACCAGAAGATAAAAAGAATATCTCTTTCTTTGGCATCCCATGAATTCTTGTGTTTGATGATGCTCCTCCAAATATCGTTTTCTGGCTTTTATTTCTCCCTGGTCATGCTATTCTGGGCTAAACATTTCTTATTGCTTTGTTCCTCAAATCAGCAAGCAGACAGCAGTCTCCTCTTGCCATCCCCATATAGCAGGTGCCCTCATGGAATACAGGAGACAGATTCAATGCTGCAGTGCTCTGCAATGAGTCTATACTTGCAAATATCAGGCTGTGTGGGGAGGGGAATGAAGGAATTAGAAAGCTTGCACAGGATGTGCTGGGTCCTTCAAGCAACCTTGAAATCCAACCATAAATAAGGATTATACAACAGCAAGAGACAGTAGACGCTACCTCACACAATCGCTGCCAAACAGGATACTGGGACCCAGGAATTAGAGTCATCACTGAATGTCACAGAGCCCCTTACTGCACAAGCAGGACTGGAAATGCTGTCTTGTACTCTGAAAAGACTGTGCTCTGTGCAATGTAACGTGCTAACACCAGAGAATATCATGCGCAAACACTTTACATGCTCCTGAATTCTTAACACAATATTTAGACATGAGATGTATATTCTTAAATCTCAGGACCTAAGCTTTAGCACTTCTTTTCTGATAGCATTTATGTGATGCTAAATATTCCAAAGGGTTTTATGGCTTATGACCACTGTCCCTGACAATCTTGGCTTTTATCTGCAAAGAAAAAGATGTGCATACAAATTCTGCAGAACATGATGGAATCTTTCCTTTCATGCTTATTATATGCCAGCCTGTGACACAGTGCCTGGCATATGGTAGTCATTTAAGCCATATTTGCTAACTGATTAATAATTTTTAATTATTCATTGATAAATTACACATGATAAAATTTCAAGCCCAGGAGAAGTGAAAGGACTGTAACTGCTCACAAAACCTACACTGCTACAACCAGAGCACACATCCAAATACTCGCCCACCACCTATTTAACTCCCAGAGATGTCAGCCTCAATCCCTCAAGGCCATGTGTGGGCCTGACAAGTGAGACAGAAGGATGAGGAAGAAGCCACAGTGCAGCTGCTCATGTCTGCTCCAGCTCTGCAGTGCAGATGCTCCTGACTCTGCAGCAGGCCTGGGGCCATGAAGGCTACAGATGCAGCCTTTGGAGGTCAGATGAGGGACAGCAAAGAAAGAAAGAACAAGCAGTGCCTACCATGAAGACCCAACCCACCTGTGTCCAGGTGGCTCTGCAGAAACTGGCACCTACAGAGAGACATGGGAGAAAGAGTCCTAAATGGTGAAGTGGGGGTCAGGAGGTGCAAGACTTGGGGATATTCTTTGGGGCAGCGCTTGAAAGTCAGACACCAACATGTTGGATGTGACTACCACCAAGAACTATTGCATATTAATGGTCAGATCTCACTCATCATTGCTCATCTTGTCCTATCAATACGCGTCAGGTCCAGTAAAGCGTAAATGCCCCACCCTTCTTCTGGGTCAGTGTACCAAGTCCTGACAGTCACAGGAACATTTTAGTTTTAAAAGTAAATTCACCATGCTTATGGTTAGCAGCTAAATGTCTGCCTCCAACAGCCTCAGATGCCCACAGATAGGTTCTTGGTGAGTTGATTATGGGGCTTATGGTTGACTGCTGTTAGGTGGGGCCTGGTAGCAGAGGTAGTCATCCAGGTCACCTCTCCATTTCCAGCCTCTTCCTTGACTCTCTGATTTCAGGGTGCCATCGAGTCAGCAACTCTCCTCTAGCCTGGCCTCTCTACCACACCTTTTGTGTTGGAGCCAACCATGGTCTAATCCTCCATGTACCATGAGTCCAAATCCAGTAAGTCTCTTCTGCTTTAAGTTGTGTATGTCAGATATTTGGTCCCAGCCATCAGGAAAGTGATGAAAGCAACAACCTAAAGGTAATTGACAGATAACTGATTGGGTGGCTAAGCAGGTCTTCATCTTTTCAGTCACAGATTTCATAGAAAGTACATCTGAGCACTGCGCTGGGAAAAGATCTGATAGGAAACACTACTCCTGCCTTCATGTTGTTCAGTGTCTGTCCTGAGAGAGGGAATTAAAACACTAGACCAGTGAAAAACAAAATTTAAAATCCAAGTTAAATTTTCTGCCCCCGGCCTGGTTCCTGTTTATATCCATATCCCCCATAATCAGCTGAGTTATTCTCAGGAAGTTTGAAAAGTACTAATGTTTGTCTAAGCAATAACGAAAGTGAAATTCAAATACTCCAAAAACGGGCATGAAAGCAGCTGAGTGTCTTCAGAAAGTTCATCTATCAAGTAGAGGCTAGAACCTGAGTTATATTCTCCAAAGGAGTGAAAGGAAGAGGTAAAAGGAAAGCAATACCATACAGTTTCTACCAAGGGCCTGGTCCAAGACTTTCTTCGTGCTGGTGAAGTGTGATGTACAGCAGGCTACAGAGCAAGGGAGGAGTTGTTTCTGCTTGAGGCCCTGCCAATCACAGCTGCTAAGCTAAATAGGTCCTCAGGAGTGAGAAATAAGACCCACTGGGATGCGGCTTATTAGGAAACTGCGTGCCACTCCAGAATGCAGAGCACCAGAAACCCCAAGCCCTGTTCCTAAAGCCAAGCAGCCACTTGAAAAATAGGAAGGAAATTACTGCACACCCATCATGTGTGAAAGAAAGCCTGGAAGAGGAGCTTGGTCACCATCCCACCCAGGTCATTTTACCAATCTGCAATAGAGACTTTCTCGTCAGAAGCAATCAGGAAAGTTAAGTGCAAAAGGTGATTTAAGCCGAAAATTATTTAAATACACATCTTAAATATATTATTTAAATGTCAAACTTGAAAGGGTATAATCATGTGTCCACAGCTGACATATAATCCAGCAGCAACTGACTATGCTTCCTCAAAGTTATTTCTGTATGAACTCTTTTACAACTGATGATTTATGTTTCTTTAACTCCAAAAATATTGTGACACTTCAAAAACAATCTGACTGTGTAATCACCTTTGATTTCATACAATTTTTTGTCACATTTCAGTTCTTTCCAAAACATTTTTTTATTTTTCAAGGAAATAACTGTCCTTATATACCCACAATTTCTTCATTAAATATATTACAATCATGTTGCAAACCTGTCTAGAAACAAATTCAGAAACAAAGACAATGAACTCATAAATATATCTCAACCTCTGAAAATAGAATAGTTGGATGAACTGCAGACAAAGCTACTCACGGGAAGAACTCAGCAAATCCTGTGATCCACAGATATCCACAAAGGGCAGGGCAATCTCTATTCATTTGGTAAATCATCCTAGCATTCCTATTTTATTTATATCCATAAAGTCATCATGAGTTTCACGGAGCAAGATTGCTAAACCCAGCCGGGCATGGTGGTGCACGCCTGTAATCCCAGCATTTGGGAGGCTGAGGCAGAAGGATCAGTGTGAGTTTGAGACCAGCCTGGGCTGCAAAAGTGAGCTCAAGGCCAGCCTGAACTGCATAGTGAGACCCTGCCTCAAAAAAAAAAAAAAAAAAAAAGATTGCTAAGCCCTTTTCCTCAACTGCAGAATGACTACATTTGGAAAAGAAACTTCTGTACTAATCTCCGAGAACTTCTGTAATAAATTAACATAAAAAGATGTCTTAAAACAACAGGAGGGCCAGGGAGATAGCTCAGCAGTATAAACACCTTCCTGGCAAGCGCAAGGTCCTCAATGCACCCTCAGTACCAAAAAAAAAAAAAAAAAAAAGAAAAGAAAAGAAATTTTTTTCTCACCATTTTGAAAGTCTAAAATCAAGGTGTCAGCAAGGCAATGATACCACCAAAGGCTCTAGGAGAGAATCTTTTCTCCTCCCTTAACTTCTGAACCATCAGAAGTTACATATGCGGGGCCCGGTGGGATGGCTCAGTGGTCTAAAGCACCTGCTTGGGAAAGCTTGGACAGTTCAGGGACCACGGTTCGATCCCCGGCACCACATGCTGCGCCAGCCCTGCCCTCGTGGTGGGCTGAGCCGGCCATAAAAATGAATGAATAAACAAAGGTTCTGAAACAAGAAAAAAATAAAATAAATAAAATAAAAAATTATTTAAAAAAAAGAAGTTACATATGCAAAGACCTCACTTCCAAATAAGGTCACATTGGAAGGCTTTGGGTGACAGTGAATTTTTGGCAGAAACTGTATTCCACACTTCTAGACCTCACCCCTATGCCTCAAACCTGGTGCTTCCTCTCTAGAAATCCAGGCATATGGCTGCTGAATGAATTTGTAAGAAAAACATTTCAGAGGGCAAATCAAACAATGGCTAGGGTGTGACAATTGAAGGGCTGGAGATATGGATTTTTGCCTTGAATAAAAGCTTTCAAGTAACCCAAGATATGGTTAAGAAATGCACTGCCTCTTCTACAAAAAGTGCCTAAGCAGAAATATATCAATAGGAGATCGGTCTTTGCAGTCTCTAAAGCATCTTCTGACCTTAAGATTTCTATAACTCTCTGATAGACTAAGTGATAGAGGACATTTGTTTTATCTTTTTCTCCAGCATGGACTCGAAGATCACATTAGATATTTAAAGTATTCTACACGGATGCTAGCCACTTAATCCCCAGGAAGTGTTCACGAAACCTTCAAAAGAATCCACACAAACCAAGTAAAATAGTTTTTCTTCAAAAAGGCTACTTACCAAATACTCAGTCTTCTTTTCTTGGGCACATAGGACTTGCACTTGTCAGAGCCACTTGTTTGTTTTGGAGGTAGTCATGTGACTGAGTTGAAAGAATGGAATATAGGGGGACATGATGTGTGACATTTCCATGCCAAAAAAACCTACCAGGTTTGCTCCTCTTTTCTCCTTTCCCCTTCTCACATGCTGGAAATGGAGGTAACACTCAACACATACAATCTCCAAGGAGAAACACTGAAAATTGTAGCTTAGAATGGCTATGACTACAATTTGTGACTTCCCAAAGCTCAGATCTACCTGATAAACTTGCTATTTAATTTCTCACATTAGAAATAAGTTAAATCTAACTAAATCAATTAATTTATTATTATTAAAAATATCATAGGATTGTCCCACTACAATGTTGTATATGGTTGATTTCTAATTTTCTGTGTAAAAATGTGTAATTTTGGGAGACATTCTATAGGGGTTTAAATTTTAGAATACTCATGGCTGTTGGAAAATAGCAGTTCCATGTTATGTCTAAGGTATTTGATATTCAGACAGATAGGGATATTAAGCTCAACTGTCTCTTTTACAGGGTAATAATATCATTAAGCTTCTCTTCTGGATGTTTAACAACTAAAGTTTATAGGCAAAAAATTAGAGAAATAGAGGGGCTACAAGGATAGCCAATACTTTGGTCCTAGCCCTTCAAGGTCAGTGAGTATTCAGGACATAAAAGAATTCATGCTGTGACATCCTGCAACTTCATGGTGTCCCACATATCCAGATCAAGGAGATTATGAGGTCATACAGGAAAGTGATTGACGATGTATAATGTATCTAAAGAGACGCACCTAGAGAAAAAAAACATTTTTTCAGGCTTTTACAGAGAGCAAACTGGTCAAGCAATGGCCATGACTCATCCAGATGTCTGACACTGACAAAAGATATACAAAATGTTGTACATTGTTTCAAGGTAAACCCCAAGGAATCTGACCTTCTTGGATACAAAAGCTACATTTTTACATAGGTCTTGCTTTAACTTGTTCTTAACCATCCAGTAGAAAAGTCTAACCATGAGGTACAAAAAGTAATGTCATATTAATATGCTGAACTGTAAAAGGCTCAAGTAAACAACTATAGACAATTTCCAGTTGCACCGATAACCCACTACTATTATGGACTATTGGACTAAATTGAGTTACTTGAATGAATTCAAGTATCTACAATCTTTACAGTAGCTTCAAGTATGAAAAGGCCTTTAAAAACTTCTCCAAATACTGCTTCTCTAACTGTAGTGGAACACCCACCTGTGACAAAACAAAACAAAAAAGAGGGATATGTGGGGAGCCACGAAACAAGGAAACTGATCAAATATGTGTAGGTGGGACTTGGACCCATGTCTAAAGCAAAGAAGCTATCTCCCTCCTGAGATGAACACCCTGTCTGGTTAAAGTTAGCTATTAGCTGCTAGGAAACCTAGTGTCATGTGTCACTAACTTCACAAAGTTATAAATGAAGGACCAATTTGTTGTGGAAAGAAATATATATATATTTATATGTATACACAAGAGAGTTAGGATAAATATATAGCTATTTTCTCTTAGTTCACTGAGAGTAGAAGTTTGTACTGATATTGTTTAGACTAGATATTATTTATAAATCTTGTCCTGTGAATAACTACTACAAAGGCAGCAATATGCAATGTATTAATGTATTGTAACCATCTTGCTAACCTGTTTTCAAACTGTTTCATTGGTATTTTATCTTTTTTCTCATTAAAATGAATAAAAAATAAAATAAGAAGTTAAATCTAACTAAATTAATTCATTTAATTGGCAACCTATGGAGAAACCATGAGAAAATATTTTTGAAGCCATTGCAACTACGAAAATCACACATTCAAGACTGTAAAGCCTGTATTAGCCTGGGCCTCTGAACCACTAAACTGCTAAAGAGAATTTGGGGCACTACAAAATACCATGATTGAACATTGAATTTCTGTTCTGTTGGAACCATCATATGTTTAAGAGACTTTGATACAGCAGCTAGTCCACCTTAAGTATTATATCTTTATCTTACTCATGTTGCACATGGGAAAAAATGAACTTAAAGAGCTTAAACCCAAGCCCAAGACAAATGGTAAAGGTTACAACACAGATTTAACATGTTTCTGACACAAAACTCTGACTCTACTATTTCTTCAACATCTGTCATAAGCTTTCTTTTTCCTTTGCATGAGACTTATTTCCTGGAAAATGTAAAATGCAACTCTAGTGGGAGAACTCAGTTTGCACTATTTTTAGCTGTACTATTGTTATGCATTCAAAGTTGATGATTTCAGAAATTATAAGTTTTAACCAGGCTTGCTAAGTTGATCTGAAAAAATTCCCTTGTAGTCAAATGCATGCATTAATGAGAAATGAAGGGTAAGATGGGGAAACAAATTAGTAATTATTTTGATAAACAGCAAAACAATATGCACCAGGTAGGGATGAAACCTATAAAAAATTCAAGTACAGATGAGTAATTGCTAAAGGGACATAGAACATTGTTGCCTACCCACTAGAAAACATTGAAATTTTCCCAGCTGAAAACACACAGCCAAGCTGAGGATTTCATGAGAGATCTTAACAGAAATCATTTCAGAGCTCTTCTAAGGCCCTACCTATGTAAGATCACATTCCGTACAACAATATGCTTTATCCTAAAGTTATAAATCTATGGTTTTCCCATAGATACTTTATAGAATCTGCCAATGCCCCCCAGCAATGGTATTTTCAATTCTCACAGAAGCCTTAAGGATTTTTTTTTCTTTGTGTGTGTGTGTAGATGCACACATCTTTAAAGGTGTGTACATCTTAGAATCATCAAGTACAAAGGAACAGTAACAAAAATTGTTGGCTAATGAAGTCCACTGTGACGATGGATGGAATTGGTACTGTTCAAATCTTTTTAATTCTCTGTACAAGTTTTATTGTATGCCCCTTTCTGATGGGCTTTAGATATACAATTGAACAGTGCTATCCAGAGAATTTCCCTCTTTTGCTTCATTTTTATTCCACTGCTACTTAAATAAGTTAATTTACTGCTCTGAGACTGAACTGCATCACATTCCAACCTGAAGTACAGTAAATGTGGAGGGAAAATGGGCCTATTGAATGCTAGGCAGAGATTATAAGCTGTTTTAGGTGAAGGTTGGGGAAGGAATTATTCCTTGTCTTTTACTCATGTGTCTTTTGAAAGGTGCTACAGCTTTGGAACATATTTCCAGATGCAAAATTAACATCGTAGAGAATTCCCCATTTTTATATTTAATGTCAACTCTTCCATACGCTATGAGTAGTATTACCTTTTAGCATTTAAGAGATAAAGCTCTGTGTTAAATTTTCCAATTATTACCTGTCTGGTACAGTTGCAACAGGACCATATCAAGTATTTGAGTTTAACTTGGGAAATGTAATTACTGTTTGAAAAAAATAGTAGAAAATACATTCCTATCACATCCTTAGTGGCAGTTTATGTGCCAAAAAGAAAAACGCTTAGGGCCTAATTCATAAGAGCTTTATGCTTCATTTGCATTTTTCTGTGCAGTGCACCTGGAAAAGAGCATAACACGTGTTTTTCAAGTAAAATATGCCATTTTGGGATTCATTTAAATTGCCTTCTATTGTTCTCATTGAGGGCCAGCCATTCTTTTCTACAGTCTTAAAGGGCACCAGTAATGGGGTGGGTGGAAAGGCCTCAGTATTAGCTAGAAGCAATTCCTAAAACTATTCTGAGATTATTTAGAAAATATACGGCAGTCTTTAGCAGTCAAATCTCTGAGCCCCTATTATGCACTTTCTATATTGTGTTTCCCAAGTCCTTTGTAGAGGTTACTGAACAAATTACAGGTCAGTAGGGGCATTTTTGAGGGCTACTCTGAATTTATAAGACTTTGACCATTCTTCAGACAATGCATGTTTGTTTACTTAGTTTAGTGTTTCTAAAATGCGGCCTTCACACTAGTGAGCACCAGGATCAGCTAATACTATTGTAAAGATATTACTTCTCAGGCTCCAAGATACTGATCCAAACTTTTGAGGGTGGAAACCTGGAACTTCAATTTTGCAAGCTACTTGGTAATTCTTGGGCCTATCTCATTATGGGGAGCAATAGGTTTAAAATGTCATCCCTATGTTTCAGCCTCCAGACCTTAGGAGGATGTTCACCATCATGTGCAGCAGCACATTCTCCTTCAGTAGCCAGAGGTTTTCTCCATTAAGTTTGCCATTTCATGTAAGACCAGCTGCAGAAGCAGCTGTGCCAGAGATGTGCAGTTAGGATACAGGCACAAACTCAGAACCACCAGGGTTTAATCTACAGCACTTAGTATTTCTGCTTCCTTCCCAATCCCAATAACTGGCTTTTGTTTTGTTTTGTTTTGTCATTGTTTTTTGTTTGTTTGTTTGTTTGTTTGTTTGTTTGTATTTTAGGGAAGTCTGCAGGGTATTCAGGTTGAATACCTTCACTACTGAAGCAGACTAACAGTGATCTGCTTGTTTACAGCCTTCCAAGAAGTGGGATTACAGGCACCCACCACCATGCCCAGTCTCAATTGCCATCTCAGTGCAACCTTGAGGCAAGACAAGCATGGCAGGCCTAGGGACTGAACCCCCGGCCCAAGTGCCTGTTTGCAGGCATTTTAGTCCACTACGCTATTTGGCTAGCCTCCAATAATTTTTTTTAAGGCAAATTTTATTTTATTTTATTATTTTATTTATTTTTGTTTTTATGGCCGACTCAGCCTGCCCTGAGGGCGGGGTTGGCACAGCATGTGGTGCCAGGGATGGAACCTCGGTTTCTGTGGCTGCCTAAGCTTTTCTAAGCAGGTGCTTCAGACCGCTGAGCCATCTTGCCAGCCCTCCAATACTGTTTTTTAGGGTCTCCACAAGTGCACAAAGAAAAGACTATGACCACAAGATATTTTTCACACTTCTCCCTGGTGCACTGAAAAATAACTATTGCAGACAATCCCTGATTATTTATCCTATACACTGTCTGTCAGCGCTGGGCCAACTTCCTTCCCTTGTTGAATTCAGTGAACACTCTGGGTGCCTTAACATCATGTCGAGATCACCATAACCTGGTAAGATTGGGGGCCCAACATCATAGTTCTAAGGCCATTCTCCCTGCCTGACACGTGTAAGGCACTTAGTGGAGGAAGGATAAAAGCCCTGACTGGCTCAGCGGAGCCTACTCCGTGTTAAATCCCAGAACGTAGCTCTTTGTTGATTGATTAAAGAAAGAACTTACATAATAGAACTCACGATATCATTTGTATTAGTTTGCCTCTTCCTTCCTGGCACATAGGAAGATTATGCTCCTGTGCTCAGGTGAACAGACATGCTATGTGCCCCTCCCAGCGAGAAGCATTCCGTTACTGGTATGGCTGCAGCGCACTCTGTCACTGCTGCCATCTCTGAGGAAGTGCCCACTTCTAGTAGTGAGTATTCACCGATTGCATAGAATATATCCTATGCCCATGAGCCTAATGCACTGCAATATGCTTTCATAAGTCAAGTCCATGTACATGCAACAAACAGATCAGAGGATCCTAGACCAATACTCAGCAGAAAAGTCATGATAACCAACGAGCTCCTTGACAAAGAACATTTTATTTTCATTTTATTTCTGGAATAATATCTGTCTCCCAGTGGCCATGAAGTACTTTTTTCAAGTCTGACTAAGCTTCTGACTCAGCAAAGATTATTTTTGAGGATCAAGTGAGATGGTGTAAGCCAAAGTGTTCTGTTTGCCATGCAGAGTTGTACAAATAGAAATTAGGCTTGATGAAGAGCCCTTTCAGATTGCTCTTGAGTTCACATAGATTGTTAAAGCAAGCTCTCCATTTTCTTCCTTTCTATTGGAGGGTTTTTATTTTGATATTTAAAAGAGAATAAAAAATTTTAATGCAAAGGAGACACATCTTATAAAATCAGAGTTACAATTCACATTTTACCATTGTTGTCTACATTTATTGGCATTCTTTTTTTTCAGGATTTTTTTGCCAAGCTCTGCAGAAAGTACTATAGGAAGGGCCATGAGAAGTTAGGAAAGTGGAGAATGTGTACCCCGAGGACTTCCTTTCCACCATCTGTGCGATGCAATTGACAGCTGCTGATGTTGTCCCCATTCCCACCAAGATGTACTATGAATAGTAGCACTACCATGTCTATTAAGGGTTATCTTTGGGAAAAGCTCTTAATAGCAATGGAGTCTGGCTGATATCTTTTGAAGATCCAATTTTTATTCTTCTTTCTTTCTTTCTTTGGTGGGACCGGGGTTCAAACTTATGACCTTGCACTTGCATTTGTCCCACGGAGGCAAGCATTTGTGCCATGGAGCTATCTTCCCAATTTTTATTCTCCAATTTTTATTCTTGTAGATGTCTTTGAATACTTTGTCTTTCTTTTGAGATATAATAGAGATTAATTAAGCAATGCTGTCTGGGTAAGGAAAAGTTAACAGGAATATTACAATCCTTAATTCATTATTGTACATTCTAAAAAGAGAGAGGATTTTTCAGCCTTTTTTAAGACAGAAAAACCATTATACTGTTTTCTTCTATGTCAGTTTGCCCTAAAGGGATGCTGCTTCCTGAGATTAATAAGGTTCCTATTTCTTCTCAGCCCTTACAGTCTATTAATTATAGTGGCGGGTGCTTAGAGATGGCAGCGCAATCACTTGTAAGATGATAGGAGCCCTCCTCATTCTGAGATGTTGGTTTTTCCCATCTAAAATTACCCAAATGAAACAGATGCTGCAAATGTGAGCCCTTATTAGAATGTTTTCTTTTCATTATCCAGCGGAAGGCTGTGCCCCACACACTCCACCCACATACAGAAGAAATCTCCGACTGGCTCAGCCACCTGTGACTCTGTCTCTAACTACCCGAGGAGCTCTGGTTTAAGTCACTGACACAACACAACAGGCCACACCAGAAGTAGGACACTGAAGTTCAAGAATGGAACCTCTAGGTATGCGTACTCCCAAGGCTCCCAGGACATTATTCGGAGCAAGTTCTCTGACCTCTCTGGGCAGCTCCAAGCCTAGTCACACACACAGCTGCTTCACAGGAACTGGCAGAGACTGGCCTTTCAGCATGCTCTTAGCCCTCTGCAGATTGTGTCTGAATAGTGGAACTTTCTTCTCTTCATGGCCAGTAAATTGCTTTGTATGACAAAAGAGAGAAAGAAGAAAGCAGGTGGTAGCATGCCCTGATTCGTGGCAATGCCATTTCCCTTACTGCTTTCCCTAGTCCCCTGGTACCTATACCTCATATTCCCAAATTAATTCAACCACTGTATACTGAGTGAAAGGCAGACAACTGAAGAAATAGATGTATCGGCTCATGTTGGGTATACACATGCTTAGAAGGAAACAGAGCAGGAGAAAAAGGAAGAGAAGGGACATGACTGGTTTTCAGTAGGATAGTTAGGGAGAGCAGTACTAATGAGGTGATCTGAACTGGAAAGAAACAGGAAGGTAGAAGGAGCAGCCACAGGACAATCTGAGAGGAGAGTGGCAGCCAGTGGGAACAGCACGGGAGGGCGGATGGAGGAAGCAAACGCAGGCTATGAGCACTGCGAGGTTGGAAGGCAGCTGGCCTGGAGGAGCAGGAGGGAGTTCCAAAAGGAAGCATACAGCGTGGGGCTGGCAGCCATTGGAGCACTTTGGATTTTTTTTTTTTTTTTTTTTTTTTTTTTCCACAAAACTATCAGTGAGAAACTCCTAGAAGGCTAACGCAAGGGAACAGGCAATCTGATGTTCTTTTAAAATCCCTTTGATTAATTACAGTTTTGTGGGGCACAATGCGAAAAAGGAGACCAATTGGAGACAGAGAAAGACACCACATCCTGATCGGCGTGAGCGTGCAATCACGGGTCTGCATCAGTCACGGCCAGGTCCTCTCTTCTCAAGCTGGATGTCCACCTGTGCTGGGGCATCTTTCCAATTTTAGATGTAGATAAAATTCTACATGAAAGGTCACAAAAGACAGATGGTCTGGATGGGGTCCTATGACAACCCAGAAGTTCTGGGGACATCAATTCTCTCCATAGTGAAGTTCAACCAAGGAGAAATGTGAGAAACAGATAAATAAAATTCCCTCCGTTTCTCTGTCCTGCAGAGTTTCCCCAAGACCAACTCTTCCCTTTAAGCTTCTAGGAGACTTAACATACGAAGTAAAGAAGGTTTTGTGTGGCCATTGTTTATTTCTTATTGCTACAGTGAAATACTTGAAATAGGCCAACTTTATAAAGAGAAAAGGTATACCTGGCTCAGAAGTTGCAAGCTAGAAGTCCAAATAACAAGATGCTGATTCTGGTAAAAGCCAGATGGCATAGAGCAGGAATACACATTGGAGAAAGAGCTCACATCTTCAAATAGAAAACAGAAGAGGCTGACACCCCACTGTCCTACCCCCGCCCTCCCACTAGGTCCCACCTCCTAAAGATCTACCACCTCTCAGCACTACCACCTAAAGAACTAAACTCCCAAGCATGGACCTGTAGGAAACTCTGAAATCACATCTGAGCTTATGAAGGAAGCAAGCATAGCATCAGCTTAGTGGGGCGGAAGTGCATGAGATGTCTCTTCTTAGTCCCTTATATTTTCTGAGGAAGTAGGAAGCAAGATCCCCAGACAAGAGGGAGAAATGGGGAAGAAATAACAAAAGTAATGACCCAGGAGAACAGCGGAGATCTTAAAGGAAGAAAGGAAATGTTGAGAAATGATCATCAGGAGCAACTGGACAGTAAATCAGCTCAGGAACGGCATTTGAATTATGGGGCTCACTGCTTGAACAAGAAGACACAATGTCTATGCAAGAAAGTAGTGTCAATCAGTAAGGTAGCTGTACAACTGTGAAAGTAACAAATAATGAGCTCAAAACCACTGTCCAGACTACCTTCAACAGAGTATGCAGGACTGCTTAGGCTTGATGTCCTCTTGTCATGCGCTATACATGTATCTCCTGATTGGTCACCTGAAGACCTCTTGCTCCCAATGTCAGGTCAAAAGCAACCCCTTCTGGCAGGAACAGCAGTGGCAAGCCTGGGTCAGCCCTATGAAAGATTTCCTCTGCACCTGGCCCCAGGGGCTCTGCTGCCCAATTCACCCATATCCAAACTTATTTTCTATGTCAGTGTCTCCATGCTACACTTGACAGGGGATGAAAGCCACATTTTTCTGGAAGAGGTTGGGAAGATTTTATCAGTGGCAACTGAGCAGATCAAAGTGAGAACTCTGAATACAGAGCAGGGGTATAGAGGAAAGACCTGAGCCCTAGTGCTCTTTAGTTTTTAGATCCTTTTTTTTTTTTTTTTTAGTTTGCTTCCCTAT
This sequence comes from Myocastor coypus, assembly GCA_004027025.1. NCBI lineage: Eukaryota > Metazoa > Chordata > Mammalia > Rodentia > Myocastoridae > Myocastor > Myocastor coypus. The sequence continues at coordinate 25,289 of PVJA010005534.1, forward strand.
GAGAGTGCAGCCTGGAAAGAGAAGCACGGTGCTAAATGGTGAAGAAAAGGAAACAATTTATTCATCTCTTTGTGACTATGTTAGTTACATGTTGCTGAGACAAAACGCCCAATACACACAACTCACAGGAAAGAAGTATTTTGGCTCACTGTGTGTGGAGGTTTCGTTCTTGTCAGCTGGACCCAAGGCAAGGGGTGCGGCTCAGGGCACAGTAAAGGGACATACTCCTGACACAGCAGGCAGGAGGGGCAGACAGCAGGGGAGGAAGGAGGGAGAAGACCTTCGCGGCTACACCCAGTGGCACAGCTCCTCCAGCAGACTCCGCCTCCCGGCACTATCTTTATCCGTCAGTCCATCAGTGCTCTAGGCCTTGAGTGAATATCAGGCCCCCACCCAGTCTCCTCACAGCAGCCCCACCTATGGGCACGGGAGGCTCTGAAAAGGAGATCAGACATAAAACACCACAGTGATGCACCTGAGACGTGTCACAAAGTAGGATTTCAACAGAAAACATGAAGCAAAGTAGGATTCTGGCACTGAAGAAAAATATTAAATGATGAAAAAACCCACTCCAGGAGGGAAATATGAATGATAAGCTTAAAAAACATTGAATAGTCCTTAAGGCTAAGAGCCAAATATGAGAAAGAAAGACTGATGAGAACATACACGAGTAAGTTCATACACGTCAGAGGAGGAGAGGTTCAGCCCATTCCTAGCAATAAGGAAGCATCACAGGCATGGAGTGCAGGTGTGTGACCTTCACAAGTCACAAAGTTAGGCACCAAGAACAAATCTGATCCTGGGAAGTCACGGCATGTTTTGCCTTGATCATCTTTCACCTAGACATGTATTGTGTCTCATGGTCTCACTGCTGTCACGTGTGAAGAGATTTCTTACTATCTTTTCATTTTGAATTATTTCCCTAAGATAATTAATTGAAGTACCACACTGGGAGTGAACAGGGTCGGGGATTCTGTATGCAAAGTGTTCCTAGGAGCAACAGATTTGGTTAAGCACGGCAACGTGCACTTCTGGATTAATTACACCAACTCACTAGATATTACTGAAGAAAGAAAGGAATAATTCCCTGATTTTAAGATGGAGAGAGAGAGAAAGAGAGAGAGTAGCTATGTTTCTTCATCTTATACTTTTATCATACCATTGAAGAACACTCATATTTCTGATCATCCCAACCTTGGAAAACTATAGTTTATGCATGTATCATTAGGAAACGTATTTAATATTTGCATAGACCTTGCTCTTATGATTTTCCTCAGTTAGTATTAAGCTCAGTTTACATTTCCCTTGGATCTATATCATGCTGTCAGGGACAACACAGTTTGGTAGCTCCCTCAGAGGCAAGTGAGGCCTGTTAATGAAGGATGCCCTTGATTAAGGTCCATTTTGTGAGGCATCTCTAAAAGCATTGCTACGATTTTGCTTGTGGTTCTTCCTGATCTCCTTCACTGTGTGAGAACGCATGAAAAGTAATGCAAAGGCTTGCTCCACAATGGTCTAGCTGTCTGCCTAAGCCGGCACTCTGCTCTGCCTCCTTCCTCTGGGTCAGGACCAACACAGAAGGAGTGTGACTAATCCTGCCTCAAGATGCCCCCAGGATAAAATTGACAGCTCCATGCATGCCAATGCTTTGGGATCCCCAGAAAAAGCAAACCAAAATAAGCAGTCCTGGAAACATGACTCTGAGCCCCCCACCCCCTTCCTCACTCCAACACAGACACCAAGGACCTTGCAGTGCCTGCAGCTCTGCCTGGTATCAAAAGGTAGACTGTTGACCTTGAAGAGCTAGGGCCAAAATATTGGCTATTCTTGTAGCCTTTCTTTTTCTCTAATATTTGGTCTGTAAACTTACATTCTTAACCCTGCAGAAGAGAAGCTTAGTGATACTATTACTCTATAATGTAGGTACTTGAGCTTGACATCACTGTCTTCCTAAATATCTAATGTCTTAGATTTATCTTGGAATTGCTATTTTCCATCAATCATTGATATTCTAAGAAATCTCTATAGAATATGATAAAAAAAAAAAAGTTATACATTTTTACACAGAAATTTAGAAATCTAAGCATATACAAAATTGTAGCCAGTCAATCCTATGGCATTTTTCCTTGTCTCTTACTCTCTTTTAATAACCTTTTTTGTTTTCTTGTAAACCAACCATTTACTTGAGAGAGAGTATAACAATAACTGAAATTACATTCGAAGCAGCACACAGCTAAAAGACCAGAATGACAGCATTCCAAGCATAGTTCTATGGTTACACATTGTTATCCTCAGTATGAAAAAGCTTTGGGAAGTTCTTAGGATCATTGTGTAATTCATGTATGTAAGTGCATGGTCAGTGAGGACTCAGGACAGAACAGAACCTGTGCTGTAACATCCCATAACTCAGCGGTGTCCCAAATTTTCTGTTCAAGGAGATTAAGGAACCACAGAGGGAAGGGATTGACAATGTATAGTGTGCCTAAGGAGAGTCACCTAGAGAGAAAACATTCTCTCGGGCTCTCACAGAGAGCAAACTGGTTAAGCAATGGCCATGACTCATCCAGATGGCTGACACTGAAAACAGTTCTACAAAGCACTCTACATGGTTTCAAGATAAATCCTGAGGTGTTTTGTCTGACCTTGGGAGATACAAAAGTTACATGTTATGTTATACAGGTCTTGCTTTAACTTGCCCTTAACCACCCAGCAAAAAAAGTTTAACCATGAGGCATAAAATGTAAAGCTAGATTAGTATTCTGATCTGTAAAAGGCTTAAATCAACAGCTTCTGACATTGCCAGTTCTGCCAAAAGTTCACTGCGATTATGGAATATTGGTCTATGCATACAACTACATTCTCTCAGTTCAATGAGAAGAAATTTTTGTACCAATAGTGATTAGAAAAATCATGTCTACATCCTGTGCTCTGAATAACTGCTACGAGAGCAATATACATTGTATCAATTATTGGGAATGTGCTACTAACGTGTTTTAAAACTGTCGCATTGTTATTTCTTATTAAAAGTAATAAAAAAGAGATATATTTTCAAAATAAAAAATAAGAAAAATAAAATAAATATTAAAATAAATAAATAAATAAATAAATAAATAAGATAGACATTCAATTGATAGCGGGAAAAAGGTAGATTGCACCCTCTGCTTCTAGTTTCAGTCTCCTCTCTCACAATCACATTATCAAGTGGAAACCAAAGACTTCCCCTCCACCTTTCTTTCCCATGCTTCCCTTTCCTCATCCCTTTTACCCTTCCTTTCTGCTCTCTCTGCTCCTCCTCTTTATCTGAACATAGGAAAGTAAGCCAACAAAGCTCACAAGTCCTATAATAGTCCCAGCAGCCCACTGAGTCAATAGCATACAAAGGAATTTGTATGTAGCCAGA